>JAUUDZ010023082.1:0-11216 GCA_032361705.1 Panulirus versicolor | reverse complement strand
TAACACTCTCTGGCCATCTCTCCTACTTACATACGTATACTTATGTATATCTCTCTTTTTAAACCAGGTATTCCCAAATCACCAGTCCTTTTTCAGCACACAAATCTACAAGCCCTTCACCATTTCCATTTACAACACTGGACACCCCATGTACACCAATTATACCCTCAACAGCCACATTACACATCTTTGCAATCACATCACCCATCACTATAACCTGGTCTTGTGCATCAAAGCTGCTAACTCACTCACTCAGCTGCTCCCAAAAGACTTGCCTCTCAAGATCTTTCTTCTCATGACCAAGTGCATAGGCACAAATAATCACCCACCTCTCTCCATCCACTTTCAGTTGTACCCATATCAATCTAGAGTTTACTTTCTTACACTATATCACATACTCCCACAACTCCTGCTTCAGGAGTAGTGCTACTCCTTCCTTTGCTCTTGTCCTCTCTCCAACTTATTATACTTGATCGCCATTTCCTGCGTCAGCAAGGTAGCACCAAGAAATAGATAAAAACAAATCCATCCACTCATATATACATATACACACATGCAGTACATATCAGCATATACATACACAGACATATACATATATACACAAGTATATATTCATCCTTGCTTGCCTTCATCCAATCCCGTTGCCACCCCACCTCACAGGAAACCACATCACCACCCTGTGTCAGCGAGACAGCACCATGAAAAAGACAAAAAAGGCTATATTCATTCACACTCAGTCTCTAGCTGTCATGTGTAATACACTGAAACCACAGCTCCCTATCCACATCCAGGCCCCACAGATCTTTCTATGGTTTATTCCACATGCTTCACATAACGTGGTTCAGTCCATTGACAGCACATCGACCCCAGTATACCACATCATTCCATTTACTCTATTCCCTGCGTGTCTTTCACCCTCCTGCATGTTCATGCCCCGATTACTCAAAATCTTTTTCACTCCATCCTTCCACCTCCAATTTGGCCTCCCATTTCTCCTAAGTTTCCTCTTTTGGAAAGTTGAAATACAAGGAGGGGAGGGTTTCTAGCCCCCCCTGTTCCCACCCCCTTTAGTCACCTTCTATGACACGTGGGAATACGTGGGAAGTATTCTTTCTCCCCTGTCCCCAGGGATAATAGTGTCTTACATATTTTATATATTTGTTGTGTTACAAGAGAGACATAACTTCACCCCAAGAAACCAGTTCCCACCAAACGTAGCCTTAACTAAACAAACCATACCAAATGAAATCAAAGGATGTAACCTAACCTAACCTAACCTATTCAGTACTGACCTAGCCTGATATAGCTTTCTGTGAAGTGATTATTGTGGGTGCAGTATTTCTTCTAAATTTAATGAATCCATTAGCATAATTTCCAGGTACAGAAATGTTGTTAATTGAGGGCACCATTATAGTCACCTGTGTACATAATTGATTTTGCTTTGCATTATCAGTATGTTTTGTTTTTGGTAAAATTGAACCAGGGAGGTGTGGCTGGGATCAGCATAATTTCTTTTATTATAGTTTATTGGTTGATAGTTGGAAGGGCTGTGATTATCGTGAATAATATGGGAGTAATTGATTTAAAGTAGATGGATCACTTACAGAAATGAAAAGAACCAGTGAAACTCCTCCTCACATCTGTGTTTTATCATATTTTGAGTTTTATGGTGGAACTATACCCTAGTTAATAGCATTTGTTGTGTCCCACCACAAGGTGAAGTACTGTATGTTTTTTGTGTTTGGTTGATGCATGCTAAATGTGACTGTATGCAAGTGAATGCAAAAAATGCACAAAACAATATACTGCATCAGACCCTGACAATTACGTACAGAAGGTTCCAAATAACCTCGACTGCATCAGGAAATTAGATGAGGTTTGCATAAATGCTTTGGGTTTCTAAATGTGTTAATTTCAAATTTCCCCTGATCATCATAGTTCTCCTTACTATTATCTTATTTGATGTCATAGGGTTAAGAAGAAAAAATGCACCAAATCAAACTTCCGCTGACTTCATTTTACTCTGTACAGTAGTATATCATCGTTGTAAAGTGAAATATTTGCAATGCATAAATGATGAGGTGGTGTCTTTAGACTACATAATTACTGATCTTGATCAATACTGGTAAGCTGTAATCACAATGCCCCTTAACTAAAGTTCGATAAACAGGTAATTGAACTGGGATAGCAAGATAGTGCCAAGAATAGATGAAAGTTAGGGCATATTTGCTTACAGCCATTATTTAGCTGTCATGTGCAGTTCTTTGAAACCACTGACCACTGTCTATTGATATTACTTAAATGAGAATTAGAGAAAAAGGATTGATTTTGAAAAATATTAAGAAAATGAGATGAAAAGCATTATCCAGTAAATGATAGTAATATAAGCATGGGTAGATCAGAAGATCCCCAGTTCATATATGTATTTTCTTATCATGAAGATGTTGTGTGTCACTTGTGTAACTTACTGACAAAGTACTGTACCTGTATATTGATGTTCAGTAATCAGGCATAGCCTTAGACCAAAGCATTCTAAGCTTTTGAGTTTAGATCTACGGTCTCAGGTTTCGTTTATTCCTACTGGGTTTATCATTGCAAAATATGTTTTGGCACAAAATGTGGCAAGACAAACTTGTGCACAAATGCTCTGAAGAGAAAGTGTGGTTTTAATTTATCTTTAAGTTATAATTTAGTGTATTGAAGTGATTTTTATGATTTCCATTACAGAACAGGATGGGCAATCGAATTGGTTATAACACACAGAAAGGTAAGATGCAATATGATCACACAGAGAAAATGAGTGAGTGTTTGTGATAATCTTGATTCATGGGGCCCTACTTTTAATGTGTTTTGTTTCTCATAATTTCTTGGAAATATTTAGTGTTTCTGGTATTCAGTTTGCTACTTGTTATGTTTGCTTCCTTCATTTATTTAATACATCACTCTGTTACTTTTAAGGTTTTTCATTTCATTTTTATTTTCACTCTAGTTTCCTTTTGTATCTGTGAGTTGATCATTTCTTCCCTTTGTGAAAGTATTGCCCATTATAGACATCACCGAAACAATTGTTCTCTATTTAGAAGTAGGGAAGTCAATGGGTATGATTCTCTCCCATGATTCTACTGCAGTTTTGTTTACTCTCTGTTGGGGAATGTAGCAAATTTACATGCTTCCTCAAATGAGATGACCAAACTGGTAATCTATTTCCTTCTTTGCATCTTTGTTTCTAAGCATTTTCCCCAATGTTGTATTTCTTTGTTCATATGCATGAAGGTGTCTGTGCATGTGTGTTGTTACGTCTTTATGCATATGGGGAGTAATCATTACACTCATGGGTCGTCACCTTTTTTTTCCTATATGTATTTTTTTTTATTTTTTCAACGATAGTCATATGTACTTCTTGGTTTAACCTGTTCCACAAGTCCATAGCTCCTTTTCTAAGAAATGCTTCCAAACTTTTTCTGTACATTTTTCTCTCTTGATTTCAAGTAGTGCTATCTTGATCCAGAATTTCCTTAACCATTAAAGAAATGTTCTTTATTGATGATGTTTTAAATGTAGTTATTATGTCTTCTCTATCTTTGTTCTTCCAATGTAAGCTGAGTATATGTGTGTGTGTATGAGTGTTTCGTATTTATGCGATGGTGGTATGCACACATGCATTTGTGAGTAGAAATCCTGGAAATATTAACTGATATTATTTGTCATGTTTTTTTCATATTAAGATTTGGCTCAGAATAATCATGACTGACTTTGATAATTGTAAATTAGGGTTCTTGAATGTACCTTATGGGATTGTCTGCAATGGCTCTTAACTCTGCATTTTGATTAAGTTATATTAATTCAATAGTTTATACAGACATTTACTTTATTCTTGTCATATGGTAGAGATGCATATGTGGGAAGGACCAACTGCTGCCTTAACTTAGATGTTAATTCCTGTTTTCTAGATTGTGACACAGACTTACCTCAACAAGCAATGCCAGAAAGTGGGAGTTCCCTCCGTGTCGAAGATATATCTCCTGAAATTATGTTTTGCATTTTTATGCATGTGCCAGTTAAGGATTTGTTAAAGTCTACCACCTGTGTCTGCAAGTATTGGCATCAGTTGCTCAATGATTGCCACTTCTGGTTCTTAAGGTAAGAACTTGCATTTCATCTCTGTTATGGCATCTTCCAGAAAATATTCCTTTCCTGAAATTTATTGTGTGTTTGTTGTCTTTCATAAAGCTCCCCATATTGTCCAAGAGTCTCCATATGTGTCTTTCTTTAAACATTAACGTATACTCAAATTTTGTTTTGATAGTTTACCTTTTGGAAATTGCTCAAGCAATAATTGTTGATTCCACATAATTGTGTTCTAACGGGATTATTTTGCAATGACTTAAGGCTGAAAGCTGAAGGACTCAGACTGTCGGAGACTTCTAAAGCAAAGCTCCTGAAAGAACCAGATGGGGCTAAGGTCCTCCGCATTCTTCAGGGTTATTGTGGCCGCTATTTACCATTCAACACCAACCTTATCCTGAATCCTAGTGGCAAAGGTACGGCTTTATTTTCTTGTACTTTAAGAAATCCATTGATGATTGTCATATGTAATCACTTGACTAGCCATGATCTGTTAACACTGTATCCATATAGCAGATTAACATAGTCATCTTTCCATAGCCTTCATCAGCTTCTTCATGTTTAGCAACATTTGAGCATTACATTTTTTGTTCAGCTCCTTTACCATGTATCAGCACTGTCCTTCAGTAATATCATTCATTACCTGGTATTGAGTAACCTTTATAAGTTTTATATAATTATTTTTCACTTTTTGTATACAACTGCTTTTCCTGCATGGTAGTGAGGTAGTGTTAGGAATAGACAAACTGTAGTCTTGTTTTTTTTAACTTATGTTTACCAGTCTGTGCTTATTGACATGTTTGTATTCCGTTTATTTGTGTACGGGGGTTTTCTTCCTTCATAACCTTTTATTTTAATTATTTATCAGATGATTAGTCTATTTCAGTTGGTAATACATTGTATGTAACTATTAGAAAACTGTTTTCTTAAAAGGTAACACTAGTTTGGGGTAACATTTGATAGGCAGAATGCAAAAACTACCAAGTTCTCAGTCCTCATTTTTTGTAAATTTTGCTGTATTTCAGAGATCATCTCTTCTAGCTTGAGTACAACTGCAGGGCTGATATTTTTTGTTATATTTTAAACTGATAGTTTTTTCTCTATCTGACAACAGACCATAAAAATACAGTCCTATAACCTACATAGAATATCTCAAAAGCAAACAATGGAGGCACAACCCTATTGCCTATTTGGCCAATAGACAAGTTGGAACATAACCCTTTGACCACATCATTAGATTTCAAGGTTGTTGACGGAAATTTTTCTTATCCCATGAAGTGAAATTCCTAATTTGTTCTTGCTTATTATTTTTCCAACGCACACAAACACACACACACACATATGTAGATATATCATCATAACTCATGAAGATCCGGTACTTCATAAATTTGCCAGCACTGATGGAAGATCACTCTCAACAGAAATACTAATTTGTATCGTCTGGCTTTTTCTCTCTTCACTCATGGTATATACTAACTGGAAATGACAAAAGGTTTTAAAGGAACAAACTGAAATGAATTTTAAAGAATGCACATGAACCATCAATGAAGAAACAAAATCCATCAGTTACACGTGTTCTTGTCGAAGCTGTGAATATTGTTAGAGCCAATGGAGGCAAACAGGGTTATAGCCCATGAGCCTTAAACTAAAGATTGAACATGTTCTTCACAGTTTTATTTTCTGCGATGTTATGAATTCATCTTATTTTGCAAAATTTGGGAAATTCTTGTTATTTGTAGAACAGGCTACATAAATTTTAATATGATTTTAAGTGTGAAAATAACAGTACACAGTCATCCAATTTTTTTTTTACTTCCTTTCATTGTACTGATTTTTTTTTTGGTGTGTGTGTGTGTGTGACCAGTTGAATGGATGAAGACAGATTTGTCCTCTCTATATATATGTGAAAGCAAGAGGAAAAAGTAGTGTATAAGGATCCTGCAGAAACTTGTAAGTTTGCATTATTAAATTGTGAAGGATGAAAATAAACCAGTTACATGTCTTTGTAAATTAACCTTACCTATCATTTGGTACTTTGAAGTCTGTTTTGTGAATGCTGTTCTTTATCCTCTGGGAAATATTCATGCGAAGTACTTTTAGTTGGGTTTCCCATCATTATACTCGTCAGTGGAATACTGCTCCATGATGTAGGACATAGAACCTGCTCTCTTGTATCTCTTTGATATATTTTTCATGCTTTATTTAAAGTTTATTTAATGAGATATAAAGGATTATATATTTTCAGAGTTACATTTTTTTACAGATAAATTTAAGCACTGGACTGTTTATAACAGAGGGGATAAAATGATCGTTGAATGCCCTCCTGTTGGCACTAAGGAAATACCAGAGGATGCTGGACAGCCCACACAACATTGCTTTGTAACATCTTATGGTGAATGCATCCGCTCACAAGGAATCTCCCTTAGATGTCTTGGAATTGATAATTGGATGATGGATATCTTAAAACCTCAGATCCATGTTTCAGAATGGTAAGCAATCACAAAATTTTTAGCACATGCTTTTGCCATGTCTTGTTTGTGACCATAAAAAATCACAGATTTAATTTTCTTTTATTCTACAGTAAACATTTTGAACATCAACATTCTCTCTCTCTTGTTGATGTTCTCATTATCAGTATGATGGAACATGAACTCGACGGCTTAGAAAGAAGAGAAAGATATACAGTAATCCATGCATCATAGTGACTTGTTTAGCTGTCATTTATCATATTTGTAACTTGAGCTTCCTTACGAAACATAGTCAGACTAGACATCATGCAACATGGAAGAAACGGGACTCTAGACTACAAAAATCCTCACTCCTGGTAGCAGAAAGGTACTAAATAACAGTCTGTGAGAGCCAAGTTAAATGAAGTAAGAAAACTTAGAAGGACCAAATATTGTCACATTTAAAAGATTGGGCATAGTCCCAGGTAAACCCAAGGCTGACAGCTGTTCAGTAAGCATGAGACCAGAAAATTAAACTGTTATTAAATAGATGGAATATGTAGTAAGTACCACTTCTGTGGTGTAGCAGTTAACATTGCCAACCATAACACATTCACAGGCCGCCCAGGGTTGAGCGATTAGGTTTGAATCCTGGTTGCGGAAGACGGTCCACAGTCAACCCAGCTCTTCATCCACCCTCAGGGTTGGTTGATGAAACAAGTGCCTGGCTCAAGCTAGGGTATATCTATAGTGTTACCGGGATGGCCTTGATTAGGGCCTCAGCTGTCCATGCTGTCTCAGCCAAAAAAGAAAAAACTGCCCAATGGCAAAATCTTATAGTATTGGGAATCTTTTCAATATCATGCTCAGTGAAGTAAGGAAAACATGTGTGAAGGAAGCTCAGAAACAAGAGAATGTAGATGATTGTTTAAGAATGGTCCCAAATGAGCCAAGATTGAGAACTATGCAAAGTGTGTGCTGACAGAGAATAACAGTAGTGCTGAACAAGCAGTATTTACGGTGATCGCTGTTTACAAGGTCTGTCATATTGCAGTTTAGTGTATGTACTTATAGGTGTGTAGCTTCTATCTCATGCTCATCCTTCTATTTTCTTATTCCTGCTTTCATCTCCCCTCCATTCTGCTTGCCCGTCCATCCTTTCTTTTGTTTTTCATGTGTCTGTGTGCTTCTCCAGATTGAAGCACACAGTCTTTCCCATTTGCATGTGCATGATCCAGGGAAGAGAGTGTTCCTGGACTCCAGCTGCTAATGGGAATGCTTCAAGCAGGAAGTCTCCTTTGGTTAGGCCACATCATTGTCTGCAGATGAAAAAGAAGAGTGTATTATTGAGGATCTTTCTTCTCATTTTACCCTACTCCTTTGTAGCGAGTTGCCCCAAATCTCCCAGAGTCCAGTAAAATGGTCCTAGGTTTGTATTATTAACCATCCAACCGGGAAAGAGTCTTTCCTTATGAAATGATGTCTGCTTTTGTTTGAACGTAGGAAACTATACATGTTAATACACGGATTGCGATATGAATAGAACGTAATACACCTGTCATCATAACCATCTCTGCGGTTGTTTCCTTTTATCCTTTAGAGTGTATGTTAATTGTGTTCTCTGACATTTGGTGATTTTTCAGGGTGGCTGCAAGATTTGATTGCCATTCTCAGAGCAGGATAATTGTCGTGATGAAGGGTTCGAAAGACACTAAAGAAGTTGAATTATTCTGGTCCTCAGATAAAGATGATGTGATGCTTGAAAAATGGTATAAGGTGAGTACAGTCAGAACATTCATGAGCTAGTGCCATAAGTTGTACGAGTCTAAGCTCTAAATTTCACCAAAATTTCTGTCTGGAACAAAAGACTGTTCCTTGGCGCCACCTCATTGATGTAGGGAAAACGGCAATCAAGTATAATAAATAAATAAATATTTATACAAAGGTTTGGTGCCTGAACATGTAGGAGGGTTTGAGGTGCACAAGGAATAGAATGAGTTGGAATGATGTGTTATATGGGGGACAGCTTGCTGTCATTGAGCTGAACCAGGGCATACAAAGTGGTCGGTGGGAGACCATGGAAACATATATGGGGCCTGGTTGTGGATAAGAATAATTACAAACTGAAGCCATAAGGTATACTTCGTTGTGGATAAGAATAATTACAAACTGAAGCCATAAAGTATACTTCTTGATATGCACAATTCCCTAAAATTGTATAAGTGAGGATTACAATTTATTAACTTTCCCTTCAGGTAGAGACAGTTGTGTTGGACTACCCAACAGGACTATGGCAAATCAAGTTTACGAACTTTGGAAAGGACCGTCAGTTTTGGGCTGGCCATTATGGGGCCAAGACTGCGGGCTCCACAGTGGAACTTGTCATTTAAGGTGCCTTGTCATGCCTTACATGATGACTTATATTAATGTGGACATCATGGATCATATAAACTTCAGGTGTGTACTTGAGATTTTCAAGTAATGTTTTGAAAATTTGGAAAACTTTTTCATAGGTATTTAAGTACCATAGAATTTAGAATTCCAAATAGTGTATCAGATATTGTAAACAAATGTACATGTTTTTTACTTCATTTGTTATTTATCGTAACTCCAGGACCAATTTCTTTGAAGATCCTGGTGTTACCTAGGACCTTTGTACAGGCTCTTGCAGCCCAAGGCAGGATGACTTCCAATAGAAGGGAAATGTAAACTCATTTGGAGTAAGAAGTTCTTTGACGAGACTTTACTTTGTGATATGGCACCACTGGAGGTAACTCGTCACTCATGGTATAATCTCTTGCAGGCAGACAAAATACGTGATACCACCCTCCACAACAATGACAAAACGTGATTGGCTAATTTCATAACTCTTTTTCCAACTCACTCCAGTCACTTCCTACATGACCTCCCATGACCGCAGGCATGACTCTAGTTCACACTCTCGTGTCACCTTGGATGGACATTCTCTCCTTTTCAGCAAAACATTAACCAATGTAGGCATTACATGCGACACATATGACATTCACTCCCCATACTAATAATGTCAACACAAAAGCAGCACATAAAGTAAATGCCTCCAGAATGCCAGTTGACACTAGATTTTGACAAGAAAAAGAATCCCTCGGTATTGTTTACACTGGCCATGGCAAACAAGTCTCCATATTTGGTGAACTCAAATGCTGCTTCTTAGCCTTGGTCTCCCACCCTCCCTAAAGCAAATATATCAAAGCTGCAAGCCACACAAAGTGAGAGGAGCATTAAGTAAAAGTAGTGGGTAGGAGCATTAGGTGGAAACATAAGGTAGAAGTAGTAGGTTGGAACAGTAGGAAGTAGTAGTCAGTAGAAACATTAGTTAAGGGCCTCTGAAAACACTGAGGTTACCATGGCCACACCCTTCAGGGAGTTCATGAAGGGAACGGACGTCAGAGATATAGATAAAATCATGAAGCTTTAAAAAAAACACTGAAAATAGTGCACTCAGACCAGTTATTGGTGTCTAGCAACCACAAACACTCACTTGCTTCACAGTGAAACAAAGATCCTCCCAATACAGACTTACCTCAACATGTTTGGTACTCTGTTCTTTGTGATGGAACTAGACCCCTCCCACCTAAACCATTTCCTTCCTTCATGCCTCAATTTATGATTGGTTGCCTTTTTTTTCTTTTCCAGTCAGCAACATAAAGGAGGGGTATTTTTTAAGTAATTACATTTTTTTAACAATGTTGTTTCGTTTCCTTAGCTTTATACATGTCAATACCATGAGTATCTGCAACTCTGGATCAAAGTTTGGAAAGTCTCATATTCTATGGTGCTTTTATCATTTTGCTTTTATCATTTAATTTTATATACCCAATAGGTATATGTGATGCTGTAATGTGATGGAAAATAAAAGAAAGCAGCTGCAATTGCTGAAATCTTGTATTATATTATGTAAACTAGCACAGGTTATTCATGAACAAGCCAGAAATCATTAAGACTGTTGTCTGTTGCTCTAAAATCAAGGATAGCATATATAGGCAAAATAGCAGTTGACCAATCTTTTTTGATGAAACTGTTTGACACTATTTTCTTCTGTGATATGAAGGGAGTACACTGTATAACTGTCTCCCTCAATATAGAACTAAGTATTGATATGTATATATATATATATATATATATATATATATATATATATGCACACCGAAATCATTACACATGACAGCTAGAGACTGAGTGTGAATGAATGTGGCCTTTGTTGTCTTTTCCTAGCGCTATCTTGCACGCACGTGGGGGGAAGGGGGTGCCATTTCATGTGTGGTGGGGTGGCGGCGGGAATGGATGAAGGCAGCATGTATGAATATGCACATGTGTACATATGTATATGTCTGTGTATGTAATGTTGAAATGTATAGGTATGTATATGTGCGTGTGTGGGCGTTTATGTATGTACATGTATATGTGGGTGGGTTTGGCCATTCTTTCTTCTGTTTCCTTGTGCTACCTTGCTTACGAGGGAGACAGTGACAAAGTATGATAAATAAATAAATAAATATATTAGGTTATTAGGTTCAGAAGGGTTAAGGGACAAGTCAATTGGGAGGTAAGTTTGAATGGAGAAAAACTGGAGGAAGTGAAGTGTTTTAGATATTTGGGAGTGGATTT
>JAUUDZ010023060.1:0-11217 GCA_032361705.1 Panulirus versicolor | reverse complement strand
AGGGGCAGGAAGGGTTTCAGTCCACAGGGGAAAAATGCCCCAAAATGAAAATTCAAGAAATAGAAAACAGGTGAAGTTGCAAAACTGTATCCAATCTGCTTTTATTTGCCAAAGTGAATTCTTCATAAACAACTTTTCAATCATATGGTTAGCTTGCTAAGACAAATGTTCTATGAATTTCACACTCAGTGGCTATCTTTCTAAAACTTTACTCGTTAAGATCAATACCTTCCCAATCAATTTATACATAAAACTATCAAAATGCAGTTTTACACTTTTCAATTACATTAATTTTGTCTCATCTTTGTCTTATCTATTTTGGGAAATAAAAAGGCTTCAAAATCTAGGATTCTGATTTTCCAGACAAAGGAAACACAGGAGTCAAGGTGAACTAAAGCAAGGTATGCCAAGCACCCATCATAACTTCACTAAATGAAAATAAATTGCTAATGCTACAACCAACCACAAAGAAATTTTTTTCCTAGCCTTGTACATCACCGCCATTCATTAGTCACAGACAACTTCCTATTGCAAGAGAACCATCCTAAACCTAAACACACTTTAAAGACTAAGAGAGGACATAATCAACATTATATCTTATTCATTTCCATTCACATTCCACTTCCTGCAGGTAAACGCATCTGCCTAAAATGAGAACATTCACCCATCCTGACAAACTTTGGGAGTAGACATGACAACGAAGCAGAAGAGTCATAGGGTGATGAGGGGGTAAAGGTTCTACAGGCAATGAGGAATGTGAAAAGAGAGGCTGTTATCTAGAAGGGCAAATAGTAAATATGAAGGTATAGCAGTCCTAAAGATATTGTATGATGTGATGAACAGGCAATAAATATGTGTAGAGGGTGAAAGTGTTGAAAACTAATTATTCGAGGACTATGAAATGCGAGATGGTTTGATCAAGAAATAAAAGGGTAAGAGAGAGGTGTAGTAATAATAAGCATGGTAGAGAGAGCTGAAAAGGGAGCGGTAAAATGGCTTGGACACGTGAGAGAAATGAGTGACGAGTGGTTGGTGAAGAATCGTCTATATGTCTCAGATGGGAAGGGGACAAGAAGAGGTATACCAAACTGCAGGGAGGAAACATGAAGAAAGGGTAGACCAAACTGGAGATGAAAAAAATGTGTAAAGTACTTTGAGTGCCCATGACCTAAGCATGGAGAGTGAAAGGCATACACAAGATACTGAGAAGTGGAGTGATGTGCTGTCAATGGACTGAATCAGGCCACATGAAGCAGTCACAGAAAGGTCTGTGGGGCTTGGTTAAGAACAGTAAGCTTCGATTTTGATGCACCACACATGACAGAGAATGGATATCAGCAGCTGAGGCCCTTCACCTGTTCCTGGCACTACCTCTACTGCAGAAAATGAACAAAACAAGTATGATTTTTCTTTTTATATTCTTTATTGTATGGAACATTATGCATCCAAGGTTCCAATGCAATGATAAAACCATATTTTGATTACTTAACCTACAGTTTCTTACTTAGTAAAGCAAAAGGAGAGAGAGAGAGAGAGAGAGAGAGAGAGAGAGAGAGAGAGAGAGAGAGAGAGAGAGAGAGAGAGATTAAAACAAAAAAGACAAATTCCTCAAGGAAGGCATTTAACCACTGACCTGTCAAAACTGGGAAGGGACATGTTTAGCCCCATGAATAATAGGAAACATGTTAAGTTCTTCCAACTTCCAGACAAATCCAAAATAATATACACATCCCTGCCTTACTGTAAAACTTTTAAATTAAGGGGCAGTGCTTCAAACCTGTGCACAAAAATCTGCAACTGATGATATTGAATTTATAAAAAAAAATCTTACTCTATACAACAAAAGTCTGTGGGGCCTGGATGTAAATAGGGAGTTGTGGTTTCGGTGCATTACACGACAGCTAGAGACCAAATGTGAACGAATGTGGTCTTTTTTGTCCGTTTTCCTGGTGCTACCCTCACTAAAGCAAGAGGTAGCAATGCTGTTTCCTGTGGGGCAGGGTAGTCCCAGAAATAGATGAAGGCAAGCATGAACATGTATGTACATAAGTATATATGTGTATATATGTATATGTGCGTAGATGGGTGTATATGTACATATATGTGTATAAAAGTGGATGGGCCATTCTTCCTCTGTTTCCTGGCACTACCTCACTGAAGCAGGAAATGGCAATCAAATATAATAAATAGATACAATAGATACAACAAAGCGATGATTACATAGTCTCTTAGGATTCTGTAAAATAAAACTATGATACTCAGTGGGTTAGAGGAAATCTGGTGAAGTTTAATGCCTTAAAGACCCAGTTTCTATCCAACTCTCTATTGAAAATTCCTAACTTTCCTCTCTCCTTTGACAGTTCTGTAATTCCACTTCTTAACATGATGAACATACTTAGTATCGCTGTCACATCCACCCTTTCTTGGAAACCCCGCATCAAGGAAATAACCAAGTATGTCTCCTAAGAAATTGGAAGTCCTGCTTAGATGTCAAAATTTCTTTTCTGCAGAACAGCTGCTCCGTTTCTACACGACTGATTCATTCTTTCCTTATATGGAGCCCTGCTCTCACATCTGAGGTGGTTCTAGCTCTGCATTCTTACCTACAAGAGTTGAAAGTGGTCCCACTTATAAAATCTCCCAGTCTAATCCCAAACTTTGACCAGCATGCCCTATGCCACAATGCTAGTTCAATTTCTCACTTCTATAAGTATTACTTTGGTTTTTGCTCCCATGAGCTGGCTGCTGTGTTCCCCAACCATCAGCTAAACCACAAAATACTCGGCAAGCTGCTGCATCATGTGATTAGTCTGTGGATGCTGGAAACTTGAGGGTGGGCCATTTTGATAACTATCTTTCTCAACACCTTGAAGCTTTAGAACTCTCAACCCTTTCACGTATTACCCAAAGACCAAGACCTGGCACACTTTATAAGACAGGTTTTTCACTGAACAAAATTCATAAATACTTTCCTTTACCTCTTCTTATTCCCTTTCATAATCCTCTCTAAATCTAAAACAAGGCCCAACCTTGACATGGACTTTCGTTCATGACAGGAACCTCCTCCGGGAAAAAAATGCTAAGCTATGTTTCGTGTTCCATTTCATCCCATCACGCATTACATGGAAATCTTTTTATCCTAATATACCCACTCAATCCTAGACCCCTTCAAACCACTCTCCAACTAACCTACTCAAAAAACAAAAACAAAAACAAAAACAAAAAACCTCTACTCGCAGATCCCCCATCCTCTAAAAATAAAAAATAAAAAAAAATAATAAAAAAAAATCATACATATTCACAGTTTCCTGCATTAGTGAGGTAGCATTAAGAACAGAGAACAAACCCTAAGAGGGAAAACCCTCACTTGGCCCCCTTCTCTGTTCCTTCTTTTGGAAAAGTAGTGTGAATGTGAATAAGAGTAAGGTTATTAGGTTCAGTAGGGTTGAGGGACAAACTAATTGGGAGGTAAGTTTAAATGGAGAAAAAATGGAGGAAGTGGAGTGTTTTAGACATCTGGGAGTGGACTTAGCAGCAGATGGAACCATGGAAACAGAAGCGAGTCATCGGGTGGGGGAGGGAATGAAGGTTCTGGGTGTGTTGAAGAATGTGTGGAAGGCAAAAACGTTATCTCAAGAGGGCAAAAATGGGTATGTTTGAAGGAATAGGGGTTCCAACAATGTTATAAGGTTGCAAGGCATGGGCTATAGATAGGGTTGTGCAGAAGGTGGTGGATGTGTAGGAAATGAAAAGTTTGAGGACAATATGTGGTGCGAGGTGGTTTGATCAAGTAAGTAATGAAAGGGTAAGAGATATGTGGTAATAAAGAGCATGTGGTTGAGAAAGCAGAAAAGGGTGTGTTGAAATGGTTGGGACATATGGAGAGAATGAGTGAGGAAAGATTGACAAAGAGGATATATGCGTCAGAGGTGGAGGGAAGGATAAACGGGAGACCAAATTGGAGGTGGAAAGATGGAGTGAAAGATTTTGAGTGATCAGGACCTGAACATACAGGAGGGTGAAAGGTGTGCAAGGAATTGAGTGAATTGGAACAATGTGGTATACTGGGTTGGACGTGCTGTCAATGGATTGAACCAGGTCATGTGAAGCGTCTGGAGTAAACCCTGAAAAGGTGTGTGGGGTCTGGATGTGGAAAGGGAGCTGTGGTTTCAGTGCATTACACATGACAGCTAGAGACGGTGTGAACGAATGTGGCCTTTTTCTGTTTTTTTCCAGATGTTGCCTCACGGGGTGTGTGTGTGTGTGTGTGTGCTATTTCGTGAGCGGCAGGGTGGTGATGTGAATGGATGAAGGCAGCAAGTATGGATATGTACATGTGTATATATGTATGTCTCTGTATGTATAGGTCGAAATGCATATGTATGTATATATGCGTGTGTGGGCTTTTATGTAAATACATGTGTATGTGGGTGGGTTGGTTCATTCCCCATCTGTTTCCTTGCGCTACCTCAATAACGCGGGAGATAGTGGTTAAGTATAATAAATATATATAAATAAATATATGCTAAAACAACCCAACAAGCACTAAATGATCTACCTCCTAAATCTGTCTCTAACTCCAACTAAAACATCCCCCATCATTACATCCCTTTAAACAAAGATTCACCATATCCAAAGATCCTTCATGCCCAAAATACGACTACCCTGAAGAAGACACCGAGCACTTAATCAAATTGCCAGTACTTTTCGCACAAGAAGTTCCAACCTGAGGATGTGGCCAACCACCGAGTGCTTGCAGGAGTCTCACATGGACAGAAAGGACTCCTGAGGCAGGAAGCGAGTAAACAAGCAGTGTGCAATACCAGACATTCACTTCCAATGTAAGTGGTAAAATAAAGAAATTGCTTTATATGGCAATCTCCCAACATATTAAAAGAGGCAGTTTTGTAGCATGACCCAAAGAGATATTTTAGATGAGAGGTCCTCCACACTAGTAGTTCCCTCAAGTACTTACCAGCATACATTTAGGCTGTCATACAAAACTGTCTCAAGTAAAAAAATTGGAAATTTATTCCTTTTCAGTTAACCAGGAAACCTATCATACCAGTTAGAAATGGAAATGGTAAATGACTCGCTCTTGACTTCCTCGTTTCACACACACTCCCAAACTCAGTCACCAACTTCTGCAGTTTCTCAATTGAGTATACCACCAGTCTTTAATCACCAGCAAACAACTGACTTTTCCGAAGTCCCCCCACCACCACCCTCTACAGACTACATACTCATCCTCTCTCCAAGACCCTTGCATTTACCTCTCTCACCAACCCATCTATAAACAAATAAAACAGCCATGATGACACCACACATCCATGCAACAGACCAAACTTCACTAAGTATCACCCACTCCCCTCTCTTCCTATTTGTACACATATCCAACACCCTTGATAAGAACTACTCACTGCTAACAGCTTTCCTCCCATACCATACATAAGGAAGATCTTCACCAGAATATGCCTATCAATACTATCAAATGCTTTCCTGAGAGCCAAACATGCCACATACAGATCCTTCTGCTTCTCTAATATTACTCACACACTTTTCAAAGCAAACACGTGATCTATAGGTCCTTTATCACTCCTAAAACCACTTTCTTCCTCCCAATTCTGATACTCTGCACACATTTTCACCCTTTCCATCACCAATCTCCCAAAAAACTTAACACATGTACACTCAACAAACTTACATCTCTTTAGTTTGAACACAACTTTGTCCCCCTAGCCTTTATACAATGGCACTACACATGCATTCTGCCAATCCTCAGGCACCCCACTATGATCCATACATACATTGATAATCCTACATAAACAATAAAAAACAATGTCATACCCTTTCTTAATACATTCAATTGCAACAGCATCCATTCCAGCTGCCTTGACACAATTCTTCTTGTGCAAGGCTTTCACTACCTTCTCTGTCTTCGTCAAACCACTTTCCACGACTCTCACTTCCTATACCTCACAGCCCAAATACCCCACATCCGCCGCCCTATCATCAAAATCATTTGACAATCCCTTAAAATACACACTCCATTGCAACTTGTTGCCACTTCCCCATTATACCCCTTCACTGCTGTTCCCATTTATTTCCATCTTTTTGTCACTATTAACCAACGACCAAAACAAACATATTCTCCCTGAAGTTTTAAGTTTACTGATACTTGCTCACCCCCAACTCTTAAATGCTCTCCTTTTCAACCCCTGCACCTTCCTCTTAACTCCTACTGCTTTCTCTTTTATATCTCCCAGTCATATGCACTCCTCTCCCGTAAGTACATCCCACATACCTCTTTTCTGTTTCATTAGCTAGTTTACTTCATTATTCTCACTTGTCCACAAACCACCTTCAGCACATGCCAGCACTACTTCACTAAATAACTTCTACTCGCGTAGCTTCGTTTATTCTCACCTGCCATTCGACACTAAATTTCTCCTGGCATTTCTTCATACAGTTCTCTTTTCCATGCTCACTTACTTTAACTACCCTATTCTCATCCATATAGTTTTTCATTTCTGAAAACCTAACCAAATCTTCACCTTTGCCTCCATCTAATAATAATCAGAAATCACACTAGCTCATGCTCTCAGCACAATCACATCACAGAGGCTCTCTTTTGCATGCCTAACAAAGTATGAGCTCCCAAATACCAACTTACCATCTTTCCTTTCCACATAAGTATACGTGTGTATGTCCTTTTTAAACCAGGTATTCTCAAACAACATCCCATTTCCTGAACATAATTCCACAAGCTGTTCGCCATTTCCATTCACCTTACTGGAAAATGCATGCCCCAAATTATAACCTTGATGACACATTACTCAACTTCACATTCAAATAACCAAGCACTAATATGTGGTCTCTTGCATCAACACTATTGACAAACTCACTCTGTTACACCAAAAACACTTATTTCATCATCTTCCTTCTCATGGCCAGATGCATAAGCACTATCATCACCCCATCTTTCACAATCCACTTTCATTATTATTACATAAGTCTGGAACTCGCTTCCTTACACTCTTTCACAAGTTCCAAAATCTGAATCAGAAATAGCACTACCCTTCCTTACCTTTTGCATTACATCAAACCCTGACTTTACTCGTACAACATTCCCAAACCATTCTTCCCCTTTACCCTGGAGCTTTGTTTTACTTGTCTACAGGTGTCCATGTCTAAAAAGTACAAAAGACAATCCCATCAAATCTGTTCTGATAACAATCAAACTGAAGACTTAACGTTAAAGAGCTAAACATCCAATGCTACATCAGTTCAGTTTAAATGCTTTAAACCAATTTGCATACATCGCCACTAGACTTTTTTCATACTGTACAATTTCACAAATTTTTACTTGCTGGCTGCACTCTATCCTCCTACATACAGTAACTAAGAAACTGGTATTGTGGTAATTTACCATTTCAGCTCCATCACAATCATCTTTGGATACCAACTTAATTTGCTTTATGAAGCTTATGTGCCCATTAGAAAATAAATCATCAACAGTTGTAGTACATGGTTTGAAGCATTAAACATTAAACAATATCAATAAAGACAGAAAGTACAAGTTAAGTATATCAAGGAAAATATGGGTATTAATCAATGCAAAAGTAGATATTGTAATATAATTGTAAATTAATGCATCAAACCTCGTCTAGTAGCAGAAACTATAGTAAAAATATATCAAAAATGCAATGTCTTAAAAACATTCAAACAACTATAACAATACAAAGTCTTAAAGTCATTTAAACAACTCAGTGATTATACAGAGCAATTACCCATTTAAATCATGTTTTGCTCAAAATGCTATCGTTTGTCATAATCTATTAACTACCATGTAACTATGAAGGTATTTTCTGAACAGGTTAGAGAACAAAATACTACATAATGTTCTTATGTTCGCACTGGTATTTCCCAAATGTCCTATTTTCCTATGGCTATCGAGAATAGCAAAAACAGACATTGAAAGCCATTCAGGCACTGTTTTCAAGTGAGAATGAGTGCAAGGATTATCATGAATACTAATTATGCCTCATTATGAATAATGAATATGATGCCTCGGAGTTATATTGGGTAGACAGAGAAATTAATACACCTGGCTTACACTTCTGTCAACCAGTTCAGCTTCACAATTTCCTGTGCAAAAAGGGCAGAAGGTTGAGAATGATCTAGTCCAAAAGCTTCCAAACAATGACAGAATTTGACTATGAAAGATTGACATTTATCATATTTTCATTAAATCTGGATGTAAATTTGTAATATACACAAGTTTTGTCAAATTAATCTGCCCCATGGTAGAATTAAGAAAATAAAACCAAAGGCAAAATAACTCAATTTTCATCAGATATAACCTACCTTTCAAAGATTCTAAATTTCCTGTGTGTATACTATTATGTGAAGCATAAAGGTATTCAAATCTATAAACACGCATCCTCACCTCATGTTGAGGTTACATTAAGTGAAAACATTGCACAAAGAGATTCAGCATAAACTAAAACTGTTAATCATAGAGAATCTGGAAGTTTTGGCATACTTTCTACTGCACACACCCACCCTGCTACAAAATTTTTGACAGGATAAAGAAAGAGGGACAGGTAAAAGTAGGGTCCTTGCCGAATAGTGAAATCACCTATAGTGACATCAAGCAAGGTCTGGGTGTTTTACAAAAAGTATTTTAACAGTTAATTATTCATATACCATTTAGCAATTATTCACTCATATACTACTTATAGGAAAAGTGCCTGCCTCCCTATTTTTCCCCTATCCATTCCAGGTTTCATATAATTTGAGTGCTAAATATAGTAAATACACCTTTCAATATTGTAAAAGTAATGAATGAATATTCAATTTCATTTTTTTGGCAGATTATTTGACTTGGGCACCCCCTGAAAATCAATAAGGCACCACAAGGGGGCTATAATTGTTCAATGAAATGTCATGTTCCACCTCATGCTCTATAACCATTTTTGAATTCTCTCAACACTGCACCAGCACTGGTGATCAATCATTCCATCTTATAAGTTAACAGTGAGGAGCTATCATATGAAGAAAAAAAAAAAAAAAAGGACCTACATTTCTGACTTAACATCACTAAATAAAATATATTGCTCTAAAATCATACTCTGCAACTAGTCAACTTGTAGTATCACTGCAAAACAATTTCTCAATACCCAAACCTAAATCAGATGTGGAGCCAAACCGATTATATGTCGTGGACAAAATATATTCAAGCCTATATTTTCCGATAAAAGTAGTGTAGCAACGGGATATGGAAATCAATATATACAAATTTTTCATTATGTCATTTACACTGTGAAGTCCAGCAACAAGTAAACAAGATAACACAAGAGAGTCCCACAAGTACACTTGGGAAGTTTACCAGTATAAAAAGAAAAGAAAAAAGTAGAAGTGAATTACTATGTTCAATACACTAAGTCCACAGAAGTGAACTACTATGTCAATATACTAAGTCCACACAATTATGAATTTAGTGGCACTCTTCCCATAAACCTTCAAGCATAATAGTAAATAACATATGTGGTACCTTAAGTACACTTATCCTGTACCGTTTGTTTGCATCAATTTCAACCTTAAATCAGAATGTCCCTTGGCAACATTATGGCTGATGTGTCAAGAGTTGCATGCAGACATCTGTATGCTTACATCAACTGCTTCAAAGTATTGATTTTTGGCAAGATTCTTTAATTCATTTATTTTTCTGCTTAAGTATACTTTCTATCACATTTTAAAGTATAAAAGGCATTCCAATTCCAGTCCGAGCTCACCCGACTGAGATACTTTACATTTACACTTACATGACGTAACAGCAGACAATCTCAAATACAATGTTACTTCAGCAAATAGAATTCACATGTACACACACGAATATAGTAATGGTATGAATATCACTATGCACTAAATACAAATAACTGTCACCGTTTGGGCTGACGCTGCAGAACTAACCTCCACAAACGCCTGAGTCAGGAACCTACAGCTGACCTGCCACTGTCAGCTGACTACATATTCTACTTGTTCTAGTCACCAGATCCTATCCTGAGAGACTAACACATTCCAATTCCCTTATACACTCCCAAATCAGGAAGAGTACTCACTGTGCCAGCTGAATAAAATCATGAAAGTGCCGTCCAGGGCTGAGTTTTGTGCTAATAAATGGAGCGAGAGCCCACGTCCACAGGAAGCACACGGCAGAATGGCGGCCGCTCACGCCCGTCTGTGCTGATGCTCGGGGGTATGACCTTCACTTGATATACCTGCAACACCAACCATGCTCCTCTCACTGTCCCATCATTACACAATATCCATATTCTTACTTCATCTACAAGTAACTAAGTGGGCCATAATACAATATGGAGAGAGAAATTTGAAGGAATATTGTCATCAGGCGCGATATCACAATTGTCTGAGCATGCGCCATCTTTATTACGCGTTATTTCAATTCTTCTTACTTTATTCCCATAAATTTACTACTTCAGAAAACTTAGATATAAGGTTTCTCTCACCTGTACTAGAAGTCACCTTGGTAGTTGTTGCTGTGCAAAAATAGCGCCGAATAAACTGGAACAAATCGAGAGAATTCTACTACCACAAAGGGTAAGGTAAGGATTGGGGTTCATAGCTTTCGAAATATTGATTTTACTCCCGGCTGCTGCGATTTCTGTTTCGGTAAAATCTACCAACACAAGTACATAGTACAAAACAATATTTTCTGATAATCAAGATTATATTAATAAACTGTTTACGTAAACTATTCATTTCATGTTCCGTAAGATACATTCAAGCATGGAATGAACATAAGTCAATTATTGTTTTTCTTTATCTATACAAATAGGCATCATTACTTCTAAATACTTCACATTTTCCCAAAAAGAAAACTTTTTCAAATTCGATAGTTGTATGGCCAGAAGCACCATGTCAACATAATGCTGTAATCTGTAATGACGGCATTTCGACTATAGTAACTTAGTAATATAATCTATACATAATTCATATTTTGTGTATGCTAAAAGGATCATACGAAATATACAACATAATAATTTTTCATGTCATAAGAATGCTATAAATAATTTATGCAACAAATATTCCTGACGGCCTTAATAGACTACAAGGACATTATATTTTTGCAACTATATTAAGCTTTCTTACAAGTCAGGATATTCAAAGGAAAGATATGGAGCTTTTACTGAG
>JAUUDZ010023038.1:0-11217 GCA_032361705.1 Panulirus versicolor | reverse complement strand
ATATTCCAAAGCCCTGGCCAAGAATGGTGAAGTGAAGTGCAGCAATGTATAGCAAGTCTGCCTCAGGGAGTTAGGTGGACCTTCTGGTCATTTATGTTAGCCTGAGGGTTTGGGCTGGTGACTCCAGCTCTGGAAATATGCAACATCAGAATGTGCTCTTGTTTGTACATTAACTGACATTCCAATACAAAGAAAAAGGAATTCACATCGGAGGACGGTTACAAAATGCAGATGTTAACTGTGTTCAGTTGTTTGTTATATTACTATAGCAGCGATGTAAAACTCTATTCATCGAGCTCATATAAAGTCAATGAATTAACTACCATCCTAAGTTATCTCTGAAATCAATTCTTGATTGTCTTTAAAGAACTTCAACAATACAAGAATATAACCCTGCTTGTTACTACAGACTCTTAATATAATAATCACATTTCATTCCTAACTTTTATCCACTTCTAGAAGGATGGACCATACGTGTGTTGAAGCGTCACAGTGAAAGAACATAAGAACATAACAATATGAAAGAAAAAAAAAGTGTAATTGATCGCTACAGAACGATCACTGTGACATATTTTCCAGAGTTAATCCCACGTCTTTTTGAACATTAACCTTTGTTGATCAAGTGGTGTTTACTCAGCCTGGACGTGATGTAGTTGTCTCTGTGTTCGTATTTTGTTGACGTTTTCTGAAGATGGCAAAAGGGGAGGACACGATCTTGGTGTGTGTGAAGACTGCAGATGAATATGTATTCATAAATGTGATGTCCTCATTTGCGGTTTACACATAATCAAAAGCTGTACAAAACTCGGTATTTTTTACTAATTTGTTCTACCTTTTCCCCAGTCTATTAGGAGCCAGTTTGCCAAGAGTGGCCTCGTTTAATCACAGATGAGAGGACGAATTAAAAAAGGACGGGCATAAAATGACGGCTCAAAACATTTTTCATGTTGGGAACGAAAAACGCGAGTGATCCAAATCTGAAACAGAACTGCTCTACATGTTCTGTCTCCCTCACAGTGATTTTAATCAGAGATAAAAGAGACGTGGTGACTCCGCCTGACTACTGTTTTTCTGAAGACGCGTACAAAAAGGATCGAAATTTATAAGAAATAAACAAAAAGAAGCTTAGAATACCGACTAAAGAGAGCAGACTGAGGGGTTTTTGATAAGCAAAACTACAGAAAAAAGTTCCAACTGTTCTCCTTGGACGATCCGATCACTTGTTACAGAGTCCTTTGTAAGCATGACCACTGTGGGTGTCTGTGTATATGGATGTCATTTATAGAGCTAGGCTGGTGAAAGGAAAGCGAGAGTGACTGGTACAGAGCAGCTGGTGAGGGTGAATTGCGAATATAAGGCGAAGGAAGTATAGTGTGGATGATGATGTTGAGTGGAGGAGAACAACCAAAGAGGGGATAGGAGATGTTGGAAGGGGCTGGGGTGAGGGAAGGATGGCTGGTGTGAGGACGAGGGGAGAGCAAGAGTGGCGGACTAAAGGGAAGTTCATTAGCCCGAGGGTAAAAGAAGACTGGTGGGGTTGGAGTGAGGGAAGGTCAGCCATAGTAGGATGGGGCAGACTGGCTGGGGTGGAGTGAGGGAAGCCCATCAGTTGGTGCGATGGGGAGAATGGCAGGGATGGAGTGAAGGTAGAATTTCCAGCACTACCTTGCCTAAGAGAGACCTGTGTCCCATCTAGTGGTACAGAGTGTAACCAATGGTACAAAACATACCCAATGGAGCAAGGTCTATCCAGTGGCACTAAGTGTAACCAGTGATGTAAAGTGTAATCGTCGGTAGGATGTGTTCACCGTGCTACAAAGTATTCCAAGTGGCACAGGGTGTACCCAGTGGTATAAAGGATGGGACAACAAGTCGTAATTAGATTACTTAGAAACACATTAGTCGTCAGTTGCAGTGAAATAAAAGCAATTAGCTGCATTGTTTTAGAGTGATTAGCTCACTGACTGAGTGACACATCAGAGTGTGCGTAATCATATTTCTCTCTGAAATTGGTATTCACATTCTATTGTCTAGGCGACGTTACGTCACGCCGGGAACACATGGCTAAACCTCTCAGGGATAATAATACTCGTTAGGCTCCTCCATCTCCTGCCCCTGTTAAGAACATTACATACAGGGAGGAGATTTCCAGCCCTCGCTTCAGCCTTTCTTGGTGCAGCTATTACAAAACACCGAGTCCTTGTTGCTCAACTGCTCAGCACTCTTCCCACGTAAACACACACACACACACACACACACACACAAAGTAGACTGTGAACGCCTGCAACTTATAGACATTTAGAAATCCTTCTGATTGTACATAAAGCACAAGAGATGGGGGCCCCACGAAGAGAAAACTCTCTCACCCTAATGTACGAGAACAAAAATTCTGTTCCTCTCTCAGCCACAACGTAACTCCGAAACAACTGGTGTTCGAACAACGAAGCAGCTGAATGATGTTCCTTTTTGAACGAACAAATGTCGTAACGGGGTGATTATGAGGGGCTACAATGGAGGCGGGGAGAGGGGTAAAATGAGTGGTAGGTTGCAGGGGGAAGAATGAAGTAACGAAATAATCATATAATGATAACGTTGAGACGATGATGGTCATGGTCTACAATAATATGGATAATGGAAGTTCATCAACGTTGACCTATGAGCGAATAAGAGCTAATACTAGTAGGCTGGTGGAGTTAATAGAATAATGACTACTAGCAGACGAAATATTAACTCCACATATGTTAGGTACTGGAGGAGGGTTATGGAGTTTATAGTACTTATATTATACCGGACACAATGTTTGTTGTCTCTAGTGATGTTTAGAGTTCATTCCAAACATTACATTGATTTTATTAAAATTAATTCTCTCGTGTATGGAACCATATCAAATACTCTTATACAGTGACATGTAAAGCTGTCAGAGGTGACAACTGCAAAAGCGTGAATAATTCGTCATCGATTGCTGGTTATGTTTTGAGCAGTATGCATTTTGAAGAGTAAGCAGGGTTGGAAAAGGAAATCATAGTATTTGCTTATATTGCTACAAAACTGACATCCATATACATACATGGATATATACATATATACACATGTACATATTCATACATGCTGCCTTAATCCATTCTCGCCGTTACCCCGCCACACATGAAATGGTACCCCCCTCCCTCCGCGTGCATGCGAAGTAGCGCTAGAAAAAGACAACAAAGGCCACATTCGTTCACACTCAGTCTCTAGCTGTCATGTGTAATGCTCCGAGACCACAGCTCCCTTTCCACATTCAGGCCACACAAAACTTTCCATGGCTTACCCCAGACGCTTCACATGTCCTGGTTCAATCAACTGACAGCACGTCGATCCCGGTATACCACATCGTTCCAATGCACTCTATTCCTTGCACGCCTTTCACCTTCCTGTATGTTCAGGCCCGATCGCTCAAAATCTTTTTCATTCCATCTTTCCACCTCCATTTTGGTCTCCCACTTCTCCTCGTTCCATCCACCTCTGACAATATATATCCTCTTGGTCAATCTTTCCTCACTCATTCTCTCCATGTGACCAAACCATTTCAATACACCCTCTTCTGCCCTCTCAACCACTTTCTTTTTATCACCACACATCTCTCTTACCCTTTCTTTACTTACTCAATCAAACCACCTCACACCACATATTGTCCTCAAACATTTCATCCACCCTCCTCAGTACAACCCTATCTTTAGCCCATGCCTCACAACCGTGTGATATTGTTGGAACTACTAATCCTTCAAACGCACCTAATTTTGCTCTCTGAGATAACATTCTTCACATTCTTCATCACTCCCAGAACCTTCACCCCCTCCCCACACCCTATGACTCACTTCCCCTTACATTGTTCCATTTGCTGCTAAGTCCACTCCCAGGTATCAGAAACACTTCACTTCATCCAATTTTTCTGTGACTGAAAATCTGGGCTTAAGTATAGTGCATTATCAGATTAAGAACAAGCCTGCTTTTAGGAAGGAAGGATGGAGTTGGGACTAAATTCTTGTTCTTGAGTAGCTGTAAAAAATTTATGGCTTCAGAAAAGGCATGTGATAAAGTGAACAGAAAAACTCTATATGGTGTATATGGAAGAATGAATACTGCTAAAAGCTTTTATCATGGAAGTAGCACATTTTTGAGAATAAGTGAAAGAATGAATGACTGATTTGAAATACATGCCGGAATGCACCAAGGTTGAGATATTATTATTGTTTACAGCACTGAGAGGAATGAGAGTGAGATGAGGTGATATCATTATACTGCTTAATCATGGTGAAGCAAAATCAACTACCATAGAGGTGTATGGATGGTATCTGCATTGAAGGAGTAGAGGTGATTGGGAGGTGTACAAAAGAAAGTAGCAGAGGGTCAAAAGGAAAGTTCAGAAACTTTAAAAGAGGGGAGTCAAGAGACAGGTTGGGGGAGTATCAGAGTACATTCGTCCACAATGTCAAACTGTATCACCATAAAGCATTTCAATGTCAGATACTCAAACTGCCTCCAGTGTTATCAACTTCATTAGACATCAGTCCCCTTTGCAAAGAACTACTCCAAATTAAGGATATGCAAAAGGCATTCAAACTTAAACACCCAGTGTATCATAACAAGCCCTCACACTTCCATCATATTGTGGTTAGCATTGGTGACAGGTGCATTCATGGGCCATCCACAGTCAAGCCAAAATATTCTTCTTCCCCTAGGGGATGGTTGATGAATTGGGTACCTTTAGCTAAGGCATATTTATTTTATTAATTTATCAATAGTTGCCCCAGGACTAATTCATATGAAAGGGTCCTGGTGTTACCCAGGACCTTTCTAAAGGCTCCTGCAGCTTAAAGTTGCACTACTCCCAGTAGCAAGGAAATGCAGACGCCTTTAGAGTAAGGAAGTCTTTAACAAGATTGTACTTCCAATGATACAGCGCCCTAAAGGTGACTTTTCACTCATGATGTAACCTTGGGTAGACAGAGTCTAGGTATGCATACACACACACACACAGACATATATAGTGTAAATGAAATTGCCTCAATTAAGGGATTTAGTTGCCTATACTGTCTCGGCTATTCAAAAAAATTTCATCACAATCCTTCTAACCTGTAGATCCCATTAACACTAAGCATTGTAAAATTCAACAATAATGGCATTACAAGTAAGCACAATGAAGTGTTCAACCTTCTTCGAGAACACAACATACATACACATAGGCCTCATCCAAGAAACCAGACTTACACCCACATCATTCCTTCCTCCTTACAGTACAGACAAGGATAAGGACTCTGAACAGTTACACACCACATTACAAACACCGACACCACTCGGAACACAGACCCAGTTGCAAGCACTGACAACAACACTCTTGAAATACAATTCATAGAAAACTACACAGCACTTATACAACATAGTCAGCACACATCCCCCACTACCTGTCATCCCCACCTGAAGAACCTGAGCAGCATGCTCAGCCCCTATCTAAGTGGAGATTTCAATGCCCACCAACCAGCATGGTTCAGCAATCACTCCTAGGATCCCTTACGTGATCTGCTTGTAAAAGAACTGTCATTTCAACATCCACAAATTACAAAAACAGCTAGCCAAATTCTCAACCCACCAATTCCAACAGCCAACATCACCAGACATAAGTTTTGGCATACCAACACTGCACTCAAGGACCACCTACAGCAAATTACATGAACTCTCCTGACTTTTCATCGAACACACCCAACCCACAAAGCCAGTGAAAAAAACATACACAAACCATAGGAAACCAGATTGGCCAGCATTTATGTAGAACATGGAATCCAAAACTTGAAAATCTCAGTATAGGTGATTTCCAGTCCTCATATCATGCCATCTAACACTACATCTTCCTCACCAACAAAGCCAGCAGGAATTACAGAAATAATTATAAACTAAACTTCTCTCTGCAAGTTGCATACATCACAAAACTTATAAAGAAATAAAAAACCCTACTCAACACCATCACTAAACCTAATTACCTGAAAGTCAAGCAAAAAACTGGCTCTCCTTCCCTTAACAGTTTGAACCACAAAAAAAACAATCTAACCTACTCTGGCACATGTTGAAGGAAATCCACATCCATCCAACTCTAGCATATGATGTGCTTCTGACCAAATCTAAAAACACCCCATCTTCAGAGCACACAAACATGCTCATGAAAAAAAAAAAGGCCATAAATCAACCATACCCTAAAAAAAGTCATGAAAAACCTACACAGAATCCATCCTTAAACAATTGGTGACCCAACCTTCCCTCTCACTGACACGCACATTGCAATTAAAACCTTGAACCCTAAAGAACCCTTATTTGAATTTGAAGGCACACTTATTTGGCCAAAGGGACTGTAATTAGCACCATGAATAAACCTTTGGGTTATACTCGTTCATATAGCACAAAGTTCTACTCTAGCCTTTTCCAGCCGTCATTTAAACTGAAAGGTGAGCTTTATCAGATGCCTTACGTGACAAGCAACTATAATTATCACCAAGATAGCATCCTTTTTACTCATTTACCCATATAACACACTGGAGGAAGGTACTACCCTAGCATATGCCCTACATCAATTAGTAGTTACTTAGTGGAGTTAATAAGTTAGTGCGCTAAGAGAAGTTCTTTTGTACAAGAAGTCCACTGGCAGTGGTGGAAAAGAGACAGACTTTGCAAGTTAGCAAATGTCAACAAACATGATAAACAACTTGTGCAGGGCACCAAATTTTACTGAATTCACAGCAATAAAGATGGATGATTAACCAGATTTTTCATAACTTTTCTTGATATACCCTATCAAGTTACGACCAACCTTTTTTTTTTTTTTTTTTTGCGTTAAAACCTACACCTAAAAAAAACCCTAAATTTCCATGCTTGGTCATTTAGCGGATAAAGCACTCTCTTGCAACAGGCCCTGACAAAATGCCAAACTTTCACATGATTCCCTTTGTTCCTATTGCAGTCCAAAGTGTTTTCAGATATCTTGAGCCACTTCTGGTAACAACAAAATTCCAGACATTTGGAACGTCGTCAACATAGTATCAATTAAAAAATCCTCCAAATATCCAACTCTCCTTCCATCCAACTGCCCAATTTTACCTGTCTTCAGCAAGCAAACCGTTTAGAAAACTGATCCATAAAAGAATCACTCTCAGCTCGATTACTCCATTACCATACTACAAAGAAACATCACACAACAAATCCTGAATGGCTTCAACCAACCACAACCCACTTGTTATGCATTATTAGAGGCAACAGCTGTTACCAAAGCATTCGACACTTGTGTTTCCCAAGGGTGCAGGTTCCAAAGCTAGGAACAACACTTGGATAGGACTAGAGTCTTCCCAAGCTGCAGAATAAATGTCAGTCCCATTTATAAAATATCAACAGTAACCACCAAGCCCAGGTATTGGCTCTTGCTGCCAGTGTCTAGATATTATGCAAGAATATCCTGATTTTCCTTATTAAGATTCCAAAGCACTTCACCTTGTTTTTCTTCCAATAGGACACATAATGCTAACTTATATGAGGCAGAAATTTGCATTCACACAGGATGGAAGGACAGTCCTGGCAACTCCCTCTACCGTAATGGTGATGAAGAAATGAAAGAGCAGGGGTCTAAGACAAACCCTTGGGATGTCTGATCATATAAATCATAAATCAGAAAGATAAATTTACTGATGAATTTAGTGTCAGTACATAGGTTAAGTAAGGAGGTGTACTTTAAGTGTCTGCAAATCACACTGAAAAGTTATCAAAAGCAACTGAAATTGGTCCTTTTTTTTTCCTTCTACATCACTGCTTCTCTCACATCAGCAAGATTGTGTCAGGAACAGATCAATAACAGCCTTGTTTGTATGCATCCATCCTCTGTCATATATATTGCATCAAAGGCAGCCTAACTTCCATAGCCAAGCCCCATAGACTAGTCACATGTTTATCTTGGCAATTTCATGTCTTGGTTCAGCCCAACAACAGCACATCCTCTCTCCCCTCTATATTATATTGATCCCATCTATTACATCTCTTGCGCAGCTCTCTCTATCTATCTTTCCATCAATATCTTTGACACCTATTCCCTCCTGGAACTCCCTCAAAGTGGTGGCTAAAGCAATAGTCTGCATAACTAGAACTACAGTGCTGCCCTTAGTGCCTCACTCTTAACAGGCCTCTGGCAGAGGGCAACTCTAATGCAGTGTTTGCAGAGACTCCTACCTAATGTTCCTATCGACTACTTCCTAATGCTCCAGCCAAAACGTTCCTACCTACTATTTCTATCTACTGCTCCTACCATTTTGTCAAAAGGCAAGTCTAAAAATAGTGCTCAAAGCAGAAAACTCCAATTATGAAGAATGAGCTGTACGAGTTAAGTGTTGTCAAGTGTTATGTGTGACAGAGAGAGACTGTATGTTTGTGGATAGAGTGCCAGTGTCCACGTGCAGTGAAGCAGTAAAAGAAGACAGCTACCCGGGTCAGAGGAGTGCAGCTTGAAATCTACTGGAAAGCGGGCTCACTATGCAGCCACCAATAAACTCTCTGGGTACCCAGGCAAGTAGTTCTGGTAATATACCTCTATGGCTGCTTTCGAAGTGCTACTCACCTTTCTAAATATTCACACTTTGACACCCTAAAAAGTCTTTTTACTCCTTTCATCTTCTTAGTTCTCCCTCCACTTCTAACATCTAGATCTTCCTAGTTGGTGTTTCTTTGTTCATCCATATATCAAAAAATTTAAAAATACATGAGATGAGATTGGTGTGCTTAGATAAATAAATATGTGACATTACACAAAAAATAATGTTGATAAATTTTGCTTCCTGAAGGTCCAGTCATGTAGAATCAATCAGTTCTAAAAGTATAACCTGTTAAGGCTATCAGCTTAGAGATTACATCTCTCAAGGTAAAACTGGTTTTGTGGCATTCACTAGGAACTGGGCATTAATCCTCACATTCACTAAAGATGTCTCCTTAATTCAGTAATTATTCACTTATCTACAAGGAACCCAGATCCCTGACTAAGAAAGTATTGGAGTTCCCTACAAACTCTTTCTATGAGCTCTAAAGTTGCAAAACTTCCAATAGACTCCTTTGGAGTGAGGGAAGTTCTTTGACAAGACTCACATGGTGTGACCTCGCACAGGTAGATTTCAGTAACATCCCTATTTTGGTATGTGCTATAAACGAGAATAATGATGAATTCAGTTCTTTTCTGTTTTACCTTTCAGTTTCTTTATTTGTCACAGTCATATGAACAACTTTTTTTTAAACATTTGAATTCCTTGTTTTTCCTGATTATAGAACAATGTAATCCATCATTACATATAATTACCATTCCAAAAAGTTTACCAACTGCACAGCAAGAAAGTCTTCTTGAAAAGCTGAAAATTTTATATATTGATAAACTTGTAATTATTCCATTCTATACAGTGAACAGAGGCTAAGTTATAATGATGCTAATCCACAGTATTGCCTGTGCAGAGAACATGTAACTTACACATCAAAGCCTGTCTACATATCACAGCATTCTGTTGTCAAAGCCTAGGCACACAAGTTACAGTTCACTGACTTATCATTTCTTAAGGACTATAAGGGTCATGGGGTACCCTTCACTGCTTGATGATATTCAATTATTTTGTGTACATAATGCCCGTAAATGGTTAACGTTCACTACAACTAAATGTCAAAAAATTTTTACATTGCAAAAAACAGACTTTTACAATACAGTAGTACTGAATACTCACGAAGAAAAAGTACAAGATCTCTTGTTTGTTATGATAGTAAATTTGCTTGTTCTGTTTTTTCAGCAAAAAAAAATGGATAGCCAAAGAATTAAATGTATTGATAAATAGGTGTGGCAGCCCTAGTAGACTATTCTCAAAATAATCATTACCAATTTTAAAAGAGTTCATGGCACAGATCTTAGTGGTCTCAAACACTGTTCTGTGGTTATGAAAATTTAATCAAATTAACCATTCACATGCTAGTAAAATAGTTCCACATATACATGGGTATGTCTCCTAACATCAGTAAAGTCAGAGAGTGTATATTTACATTCATGACATTATGTATACACACAGTGAAGTTAAAAACCGAGTCCACTGTGTATATGTTACCAGTGCCAAAGTTAGGTTGGTTTCCTACTGCAGTTACAATTAAGTTCTAAAGCATTTTTCCTTTTCCTAACCAGAGCCTTTATTTATCTATTTCAAACTATCCTTCTCCTGTCTTGTGCACACTGATCTATATGTAACTTTCCATAAATGGTTTGTTTACCTCATTAATTTGTTAATCTATTCCAAATGGGCTTAATCCTCCTTCTTTTCTTCTAAAGATTTTGGTGGTTCTACTTCAGCTGCAGCTGCACCGTTGCCAAGTGCAGCAGCCTGTTTCCTTTCTTTTGCCTCTTTCTCCATGTCTTGTGAGAAACCAAACTCATTCACTCTTGAAGGATCGACACGGTATATGTAACGCTGTAAAGGGGGGAAAAACTAAGGTTACAATGATCATTACAGTAGAAGAATAACATCGACAATCAAATCACGTCTCTGACCAAAAGTTTACTCTTCATAAGTAATAAACAATGTAAAAAAAATCTTGTGGTTTCTAAGACCATCATCAACCAGTAGCATTTGACACAAACTCAACTGAGCAGGAGCTCCATTTGATATGTTCATAAGAAAAGATATACACTAGGAGGTGGGATAACGATGTGTACTAAAAACTATGTCTTGGTGCAGAAATATCTTTCTCAACTAGAAGCTACTTTTCTGGACCTGTTAACTGGGCTGCAAGTACTAGATAACCCCATTGCAATATGATATTCTCAGAGATCGCTTTTACTAACACTATCCCAGCAAAACATTTGCGAAGTTTCATAAGGGTAACTGAATCCAAAGCAAACATTTGTCCATGAGCCAATTATCAAAAACAACAAAATTTAAAGAGTAACCTTATTAGACTGGACTAACTAGGAGATAGTAGGTCCAGATTATCCAGACTATTCAAAACATAAGAAAAATTGAATGAAATAATATTAAACAAAATTTGTATTAACTCTTTAAATGGATAATGCTTGCAAAACAGATATTTATTTATATAAATTATACTGGTTGTTTACTTTGTTTATGGATGGGGTTGTTAGGGAGGTGAATGCAAGAGTTTTGGAAAGAGGGACAAGTATGCAGTCTGTTGTGG
>JAUUDZ010023027.1:0-11217 GCA_032361705.1 Panulirus versicolor | reverse complement strand
TGGGGAGGTTCTTGATAAGAACTAAAGCTAGACTATGACTGTGAATATTCGCAAAGATAGTTATGCAAGTTTAAGTGGGAATATGGAATTTCAGTACACAGTGTATGCGGTGAAAAGTGCAGTTCTGACATGGAAGCTTGTAGTGTAAGGTTATATTAGAAGAATTGATAAAAACTCCAACTCTCTATTAAACAACCAGCAGCAATACATACAGGGTGAGAGAAAGTGTATGAGCCAGCTGCCTGGCTGGGAATGACTCAGCATGGGCTGGCTGCCTTGACAATAACGATAAAACAACAGTAACAACAGTCAACCAAAGCCAACCACCAAACTATGGTCGTTCATTACATTAATTACTTGTCACAAAGCTGTGACAAAGTTTGTGAATGAATATGCACAGTGAGTGATAGCAGAAATCTTAGACCAAGATCAATCGTATAATGCTGACGAATCTGCCCTGTATTGGCGTCGTATGCCATGAAAAACCTCTGCAAACATACTGAGGGGTCTTGATCTGGGAGTGCTTCTGATGTAACAATAAAAACCTTGGTTTTAAGCTTTGTTCTATCTTTGATACCACAGCAATATGTATGTGGAATGAGCTGGTAAGACTAGGAGTTGGGCAATTTTACACAGGGCATTCCCTTAGGGATCAATTTCTGTTCTCTGACATTTTCTGTGGTCTGGCTATGGACAAGTCCCAGTTTTGCTGGATTAAGGAGGTTCAAACTTTAATTATAACTACACAGAAATTCAAGGTATAGTAAAGATGCAAAGTCTTAATGATATACAGTACTGTCATCTTTGGCGTATTTGGTTGGCCATTAAGTTTGTGTAGTGGTACATACGAAGGAAGCCTGGGCGGGATGAGATAAGAAATGATGATATGCAATCAACATACTCCAATATCTTGCCTAAAGATGGTGAAATATATAGACAACTTCATTGACAGTTCTGGTGTGTAACAGCATCTTTCGTATCTAACCCTACATTCAGTAATAACTGTAATATCTGGATTAGAAAAAGCCTTTGGCATCTAATTAAGTAGAAGTATTGGACATTAGCATTCTTAAAGCACTTATGAGAAATCATCCACAAAGTAATGTATACTGATGCATTAAAAATATATATACAAAACAAAGATGAATAAATGAAAAATACAAAATGAGAGAACTCAGACATTAGCATAGGAAAGCTAAAGTAACTTAAAAAGGAAAAAGGATGATTTTTTCATAAGATGTGGCATTTTTATACCTAATTCCCTGCTGCTGCCTTTGGGAGGTAGAGTCAAGAGCAAGCAAACAAGAGCCTCACTTGCACACATCCAGTTTTCAGCCATCATGTATAATATCCTTAAACCATAGCCTGCCAACTATAGCCATGGTTTATCTTGACTGCATCATATTCTCTAATTCAGCCCATCCCAACACACATCTTTCAAAAATTTCATTTTCAACACATTCACCTTACCTGTTTCCTTTGCATTTTAGACCCAAAACTCACATCTGTATGATACTGTCAGGACTATTGTACCCTCAGACATCCTTATCTTTTGCCTTGTAGACAGTTACCCTTCTTTCCACAAATTTCTTAACATACCCTCCTTTACACATTGACTACCTTCAGTCCCTATGATTCCATCTGCTGCCAATTTTACTGTCATACTTGAAGTTCTTTGCTTCCTATCAGTCCTACCCATTCATATACACTAAGATCTTTGTGTCTTACCTAACTACAGCACATTATATTATTTTGGTACATTTGGTACATTCTTCTCTTTCACACTCACAAACTCTGTCACCTACTTCCATTAGGATTTCAGAGTTTGCCACCAGAGCTGTGTCAACCACAAACAACTAATCTAACTCCCATGCCCTCCAAACTCCAACATACTAGAGGCCCTCTCCTTGTTGTAAGACTGCTGGATTTATCTCCCCACCACCCAATTCAGTGACACATGAAACTGCCTTGGTGACATTGCACATCCTTGACACAGACCTATTCTTCCCAAGGAATCAATCACCCTAATCTTACCTACACACACATATGCCATACATCCTAAGTTAAAACTCCTCACTGCATTTAGTAACTTTTCATCAACCTATATAACTGTAACACTTTCAATAAGACATCTCTCTCAGTGCTATCAAAAGCTTTCTCCTGCCCTATGAATGCCATACAAAATTCTTTCTCAAGAGTATTTCTCATATACATCCATTAACACTAATACCTGGTCTAAACACCCTCTAGCTCTCCCAAAACCATAACTGCTCCTCTCCAATCACTTATTTTGTGCATGTCACCACCCTCTCCATCACCACAGTCCCACACACTTTACCAAGTATACTCATTAGACTTTTACCTCTATCATTTGCACATTCATTTTGTCCCCTTTACCTCTGTACAGTTGGCAGGGAAAGTGAGAGATGGGAAGAGGAAGAATATCATCAAATTCATATAGGATATAAAAATGTTTTAAAAGGAGGTGAACAATGTGAAGAAATCAAGAGGACAAATGGCATTGGCTGTAAGGAGAGCACTCCTATCAATATGTAAACACCTAACAGCAGGCCATGCATGTATCAACAGCCTGACTGTCAACCCCTTTCTTAAATTCAATAGCAGCAGCACCCACTTCCCATGTTTTAGTAAGTTCATAATGAAAAAAGGTTTTCACTACCTTCTCTCTTCTTACCACCTAATCATGAAACTTTCATTCAACATCCAATCTCATCCAAAATAGATGACATCTGCCTCCCTATCACTTAATATGTTCATCAGTCCTTCAAAGTACTTTCTTTTTCTTTGTGTGTTATTACGTCCCTCATCTGCTCTCCTCACTGTCAATTCCATGTCTTGATGTTTTCCCTACACTGTTTACCTTCTATTATAACATTCTCTAATTCTGTATGAAGGTCATTCATATTCTTCCTCTTCCCATCCCTCATTTTCCCTATTCTTCAGTTTACATGCTTTTCTCTTGACCTCTTACCAGTTTCTCTCGTACTCGTCTGAATCATCAGAATATCTTGTAAACAAATACTGACCATTTACCTGGCTCTGGCACTTCACCAACAATCTATCTTATCATTACATCACACACTACTCTTTTGTACATCCACATCCCACTCTCTGCAAGCCACGCACATATTCAAATATTGATTCTTAAGATATTTTCCATTCCTCCTTCACTCTCTTAGAATCATTTCTTCTCAGTATATGCTATTTTTCACTCAATCCCTCTTGATTTCTTTGCACAAAGGCCACATCTTTATGCTTACTCTTTTTCACCTGTCCCTTCAAAATTAAGTCATTTCTCATTCCCTGAAGTCATCACCAACATTCACTCCAACTTCTGCCAAGAATTTGTCAAATTCCACACGCCACCCTTCTCAGCACATAACATCCAAGAATCTCTTTTTCACACACATTTGCCAACAAACACAAAATCCATTGATGCTTGATGAACCCTCACTTCATTCACCGACATACCTCTTTCAACAAGTTATTTAACAAACTTTTTCCAAATTTTCAGTTCAACCAGGGATACCATGCCCTTTGATTGTACCCATGATTATCACTTCATCCACCACTGCATTCAGATCCTTGGGTTAGGTTAGAAATATACTACTCATATATCTCCAATGTGTCCCTGAAGATACTTAAGATGGGTAAGAGTGTGACAGTTGAAGTCCTAATCTGTATCATCATGCTGTAAAAGTCAGAATAGAGGAAGGAACTAAGAGAGGATTATTCTTAAGAAAGCTCAGACTGTGTCTGATTAAGCATGTTTGATAAGAAAAACCTAGGTATTCAAACTCTGAGTAAAGATGAAGGAGAAGAGGGTATAACGCATCAGAAATATTCAGGGGGTAAAACTCAAGAATAGAGAGAGGCCAAGAGTGAAGGAAAAGATGAAGTTAGACTGTTAAAGAAGGCAAGGAACTGAGTTCTAGGTTTAGCGAGAAACTGGACGGCAACCATTAGTAGCTAGACAGCAGAAAATGAAAACCATGAAAAAGAAAAATATAGATTATAGAAAACTGAGTGAAAGCAATGTTAGTTTTGATGCTGTGAATCAAATCATAATGTGGAAAAAGGTTGTGAAAAACTTTACATCTAAAATTTACAGAAAGTATTGCAGAAGAATGCATATCCAACATGACAAAATCAAAAGAAATGAATACTTCTGAAGATTCAAATTGAAAATATTTGTATCCTGAAAAAAAATACAAACACATAATCACCTGTGGAAAAAAAGTATAAAGCCTGAACTGCATGCTGGTATGCAAAGTAAATACAGAAGGAAACTGTAGAGAAACAAAGAATGATATGTGAACAATGATCCCATGTAGCTTTATGACGACCAGTAACTGAATTTTTTGACATATTTTCTGTAACAATCACTGACAAAAGACAAGGAACAGTATCTACCATAAATACAGTGTATGAGAAAATCCATGTCTGCTTTCCCATTCATTTTCAAAGACGATGTCACACTTAAATCCTAGTACTTTGTCATCTCTCCTTTGGCCTTGATCATTATCTCCAGACATCTGGACATGGAGTTGGCAAGGTTTCTGATGTATTTTAGTTTGATGGTTTGGGTCCATAGGGTTTTGATCTCCTGAATGAGGCAAGGCACTGATGCAGTGTTGCAAGGAGCAGCTGCCTGATTGTACACACTAAGTGCCCAATGTGCCTTGCAATTTATATGTATCCACACTTTCTTGCTTTCAGGCAAGAACTTGTCTTTCTGTTTTCAAGAAAAATAATAGCAAACCCTCTTGAAGTACAGGTGGAGGATATATAGCACCCAGAAGCAAAATTCCCAAAATGAGGAGACAGCCTGGAAGAGTAAAAAAAAAAAGAAGAACATTGTTACTTCAAGGTAGCCAGGTGGGTTACTGATGTTCATACTATTAAAAACACTTGTCTTAGTGACCAGCTGTACAATAATTTCACTTGTTTCCCTTCAAGTTTGTAACCACAATAAATCTTAGATGTATATTGCCTTTGAAAATATAAGGGAACAGACAATGTTTTCTTGTGGACATTGTAATTTCAAATGGCAAAGTCAAATAACATAACAAGTGCTGGAATAAGTAGTGAAATAAGAATACTAAAAATACTAAAAAATGCACTCAGGTAGGAAAAGACACCCAACATTTCATGTGAAAACTGAAGTATTAGCCAATCTATTGCACACTAACTCCATTCTTTATCTCTTTTCAAGTCATGTTGGCCAATTCTCATTTTGGAACAGAGGCAACATATGCAGAATTTCCCTACTTGTTTCATCCAGAGCCAGCTTCAAGTAGTCATATCCAGTAGCAATACTCTTATCTATCTACATCTTTGATGCTCATTCCCTAAAGGATCTCCTATCAAGGAGGTGGCCACAACAAAAGAGCATACACTATCTTTGTACTTACATGCCTTCCTCGCATACCCCATTCCAAGCATTCTACCACCATTTCTCTGCCTCCAGTACTTCTCCACTCTATTTCCACATGTCATAGAGGGTCATCTTCTCATGCCAATCCCTTTAATTGTATGCTATCATACACTCTCCTAAAATCCCTGTTTTACATTCTTTCTACCTGCCCAAACATCCTCAAAGTATTATGTCTCACCCACTCCAAAATTCATTCCCTTTGCATTCCCTGCCATACTACATCTCTAATACACCCCTCATTTCTTTCTTTATTCTATCTAGTCATACCACATGCTCCTCTCAAATAGCTCATTTCCACAGCCTGGATTCTTGACCTCTGTGACTCATTCCAAGTCCATGTTTGGGCTGCATAGTTTAGGGTCAGAAGGACTATGCTGTCCCTTAATCCTTTCTTCACTTCCATACTTACACCCTTCATTATTCTATCAATGGAACCAATGATTCTCCTACCCTGTAGAGCTCTCTCCCTTATCTCTCTTTCTATATCAACAAACTTTACCTATATTGCTCTCAAATACATAAATTCTGTCACCTCTTCCAATCTCACTACAATTTCTTTTCTCTCTCTCTCTCTATAGGGCTTTGCAAAATCTAAATTTTCATTCTATTTCCCTTCAAACATCATTACTTACATTCTACTCCCATTTACCTTCAGTTGTCTACACTTACACACATCATTAAACACACAACGTTCTGAAACTCCTCTTCACTCAGTAAACAACACAGTATCATCTGCAAACAGGCTTATCACTAGCCACCATACTTCACCACCACACTCCATCTATGCATGCCCTCTCCCAGTTTTGCTTTCATCTCTCTTACCACACCATATGTATATGTGTTAATAAGCCACAGAGACATCGCACAGCCCTGCCTCACACCTACATGTATAACAAAACTTTTGTTCACCTCTACATCCATTCTTACACATCCATTTGCTACTCTGTAGAAGGCTTTTACATCAATCAAACAGTTGTCTCCATAACCCATATATCCTTAACACATCCCATAAGACATTCCAATTGACTCTGTCATACACTTTCTCCAAATCCATGAAAGTTGCATACAGCTTCTTACCTTTTGCTAGATACTTTTCCACAGTCATTCTCACTAAAAAAGTCAGATCTAAACATCCCTTACCTTTCTTAAAACCCACTTGCTTCTCACTTATTCTGCATTCAGCCATTACTCTATAAATCAACACTAGAAGATATGAAAATACAAGCTGCAAGACACATGACTTAATACATGCTTAAAAAAGTACCTCAAAACTTGAAGAAGAGAAAGCAAAACTGTCACAAAAGTAAGTAAATGGAACTAAGAAAATACAGTTCAATGCACTTAAGAAAAACAAGCACAAAAATGGTCTAAGTTTCTGTGTACCCAGAGATTCAGGTATCAATACCACAGCTATCTATCTCTCTGTACCTCTGATACCTGCTCACAACTGAAACTCCCTAAAAGAGGTGGCCATGCAACAGAATTTCCATAAGAGTGAACTCCAATGCTGCTTCTTACCACTAATGCATCACTCTTAACAGGCCACTGGCAAAGAACAACTCTAGTGCAGTGTCTGTAGAGGCTCCTACATATTACTATAGCTCAAGGATTATCTAGAGGTCCAGACTTTATAAGGAGGAACTTGAAATAAAAAAAGTTAGAACAATAGTGGTCAGGCTTGACTAAATACCCCAACATCCCAGTGACAGAGACAGTTATTACAAGCTTCCTACTGGGCAAAGACAAAGACTGTTGAAACTACTCTTGGAGAGTGAAACCTCCAAATGACAGACTAAAAAATGCTGCAAATTTCAAGATCTTAGGTACGATGAAAGGAAGAATGTCTAAATATAACCACAGACCGAAAGGAGGAAAATGAAGAAGAGGTACATGAAAATAAAGATTAAAGATAATTTGAAGAAAATGAATTACGGGACAGGAGATATGTAATCAGTGGGGAAAAAATGTTTGAAAGGGTATATTGATATACCCTAGACTAAGAAAGAAAACTCCCATAAGGTAATGTGCATTTAAACAAATGTAATAGACTAAATTATGACTAAAACTTGAAAACACCTTTTGAAATTGTGGATTAAGTGGAAGAACCCAATATCATTCTTATCACTGAAATGAATTTTTTGACATCCCCTTCAGACATCAGTTACAAGGAAGTTCAAGGTACAAGTGGTGGTAGTGTTATTAACACTATTAGTCTAGAATGCCCTGGTAAGCAGTCAGCATGATGACAGTGTCTATCACCAGAGGAAAAGCATTCACATATACACAATAAAGATTTAAGGAAAGCAGAAGGTTTTAGGATGTAGCTATTATCCCCTAAGTTCCAGAAAAGCAAACAGTGAGCATTAAAGAAACAGCATTGGAGCTGTTCCACATGAATGTAGACAGGTGATTTTGTGGATATTTTGATCTGAAGGATACTGACTGGGCAAACTACACTGCCTATGAAGGGAGATGAGAGGAAACATCGAATTCTAAGGCATCTATTAAAACTCATCATAATTACAAGAGAACTGGTAGTCACTGTCAAGACATAAAGGAACAAACAATGAGGATCATGCTCAGCATAAAGTTGTGTAGCTATGAGGAAACTGATTGATTGATTTTGTGGAATTGTGTAGTCAGGGGGAACTTGACCAATCGATTTTGTGAAATGAGTAAAGCAGTAAACTTAATAGTTATTCAGTGCTTTTTAGCATGATGATATCTTTACAACTTACAACTATCTATACTGAATTATATATTCTAGTTTCCTATACATCAAAATCTTTAAAAAACTGTTATAAAATCATGGATTCTAGCTTGTTTTGAAAAATTCACTATCCATTTATATCAATATTATTGTCTAAGATTGCTCCAATACTTTTACACCTTCCTCTGTCATCATATAATTTTCATGTTATCATATAATTAATATTTGATGACAAGAATCCCATGTTGAAGCATTCCATTTCTACATGTCCCATGGTAATATTGCAATTGAAAGCATCACATACTGGAGCAGGTCTCCTGTCCATAAAGTGACTATAGGTCAGCACAGTATGACCAGTACTCAGTTGACAAAAAGTTGCCTCAAATCAGCAATTCCTGTGCAAGGATGAATACCATAATGCAAACTTTATTTATCTTCTGAAGTTTATTATATTTTTTGGCCTTACAAGTCCCTTCTAGTTTGCCCTTTACATCTAACATATTTTCTTATCCTGCACATAAAATCATTAAGGAATAACTCTTGCATACAGAATGCTAGATCTTTTTCTTTCATAGGTGTTTGCCATTCCCCCTGCAAGCAAGGAAGATCCAGGAACAGACAAAGGATGGCTTCATTCACTCACAACCATTCTCTAGCTGTCATGTGTATTGTACCAAACCACACTCCCTATCCACAACCAAGCCCCTAAGACCTTTCTGTGGTTTACCCCAACTGCTTCATATTCCCTGGTTCAGTCCACTGACTGCATTATCAACCCTAATATACCACATCAGTTCAATGAATGCCTTTCATCCTTCTGCATATTTAAGTCCTAAGCACTGAAAACATTTTTCAATCCATCTTTCCATATCCAATTTGGTCTCCCCCTTCTCCTAGTCCCCTCCACTTCCAACACATATATCCTTGTTTTCAACCTCTTCTCACACATTCCTCCACATATCCAAACCATTTCAGCACACCCTCTTCAGCTTTCTCAACCACTCTTTTCTTATCATAACACCACTTCTCTTCCCTTTCTATCAAATATTCAATCAAACCACCTTACACCACATACTGTCCTCATACATTTCATTTCTAACACATCCACTCTCCTCTGCACTGCCTCATCTACCACCCATGCCTCTCATGCATACAACATACCCGTCTTCATCCTCCAGATAATGAAATCTCTTTCCACACATTCCTCAATGTTCTCAACACCTTTGTTCCCTCATTCACCCAATGACTCAACTCTGCTTCCATGGTTCCATTCACTGTCATGTCCACCCCAAGGTATCAAAAACATTTCCCTTCGTCCATATTTTCTCCATTCAAACTCACATCTCAATTGACCAGTCCCTCTTTCCAACTAAACATAATAACTGTGCTCTTGTTCACACTTACTCTCAACTTACTCCTTTCTTACACTCACAAACTCAAAAACCATCCTCTGCAGTTTCTCACTCAAATGTGTCACCAGTGCTTCATCATCAGCAAAACACAACTGACTCACTTCCCAGGTCCCCCGCACTCCCTATATATCATACATTAGTCTCTTGCTCTAAGAACCTTCCATTTAACACCCTCACCATCCTATCCACAAACAAATTATACAGCCAAAATGATGTCAAACATCTCTTCCGTAGACCAACCTTCATTTGGAGCCACCCGCATATATGTACTCAAACATACATTACACACTCGTGAAAAAATCTTACTTCCTCTAAAAGATTTTCTCCCATGCCATATGTTCGTAAGACCCTCTACAAGGAATCTACATCAGTCCTAACATATGCTTTCTCCATGTTCATAAGTGCTACATACATATCCTACTGTTTTTCTAGGCAATTCTCACACACCCTTTAATGCAAACACCTGATCCACACATTCTTTAGCACTCCTGAAACCACACTGTTCCTACCTAATCTGATGTTCAGTATATGCCTTCACCTTCTTTGTCAGCACTCTCCCGTACAGCTCACCAGGTATCCTCAGCAAACTTATACATCAGTATACAAGAACATGTAATGTTCACATGAAAAGAATTTTACCATTGCATGCCAAAGAGTTGAACCCATACTCTGAGAACAGATGGCAGAAAGCATGTCTGCCTGCTTTTCTCAGCAGCCTGGGTTCAACTCTTGGCCATGCAATGTAAAATTGTTCACCATTACATATTTAGTTCAAACACTCACCTTTGTCCCCCTTGACTTTATACACTGGAATTATACATACATTCCGCCAATCCTAAGGCACCTTGTCATGAACCATAAATCCAAAGAAAATCCTAGCTAACCGGTCAACAACACAGTCATCTCCTATCTTACGAAATTCAACTGCAACACCATCCACTCCAGCCACCTCATCATATTTCACCTATGCAAGGTCTTCACCACATCTCTTTTCACCAAACCACTTTCCAAGAATCTCTCACTTCTCAGACCCCCCAAACCCAAACACCCAACATCTGCCACCCTAATATCAAACACTATCAATGATCCTTCGAAATACTCATTCACCTCATTAGTACCTGTTATCACTTCCCAATTAGCCCCTTTCAATAATGATCCCATTTGTTCCTTTATTTGTCTCATGCTAATAACCACTTTCCAAAACACTTATTCTCCCTGAAGTTTACTCGCTCACCCTAAATCTCATTTGCCCTCTTTTCTAACCCCTGCTCCTTCCTCTTGACCTCCTGCTGCTTTCTCTTATATATTCATTAAAAAAGGGGGTGACTGTGTTGTTGACCGGTTGGTAAGATTATTTAATGTATGTATGACTCATGGTGATGTACCTGAGGATTGGCAGAATGCCTGCATAGTGCCATTGTACAAAGGCAAAGGGGATATAAGTGAGTGCCCAAATTACAGAGGTATAAGTTTGTTGAGTATTCTTGGAAAATTACATGGGAGGGTATTGATTGAAAGGGTGAAGGCAAGTACAGAGCATCAGATTGGGGAAGAGCAGTAGGGTTTCAGAAGTGGTAGAGGATGTGTGGATCAGGTGTTTGCTTTGAAGAATGTATGTGAGAAATACTTAGAAAAGC
>JAUUDZ010023016.1:0-11218 GCA_032361705.1 Panulirus versicolor | reverse complement strand
ACACACACACACACACACACGAGTTATACAAATGAATACTTCTGAGTATATTCAAACTAAGACCAATACGGACCAGTTTAAACCGATACTCCTGAACGAGCTTATAAACCCGACCCCCGGGGCCCCTTAGAGAGTATATGATTCCCACCATCCGAGGCAGATCAGGGTTGTTTGCTCAAGGCTTCCCAAGATAAGAATATGCACCATGTATCATCATTCTCACTGTACGTGTCATTCTCTCGTCCAATACGTCCACATCCATACAAGCAAATGCATCCTAGATGTCCCCTGAGTACGTATATTAAATCGGGCTACCCCTGAATAAGGATTTTATGTACTAACACGTCTACAATAGTAAATATGATCCTTTATTTCGGTAACTTTGCCCAACCTTGACTAAAAGACGCCTCTGCTGTAGAATATCGTTCTCAAACGCAAGTAAACAAGGAAATCATCCCCTAAAGATACCTCTAATTAAGCATACGATCATAGAATATCCTTAATTAAGCATATTGCCACCCAGACATGCCCTCAGGAAGCATAACACCTTTCAAAGCCCCTAAATAAGCATATCCTCCACTAAAGGCGCCCCTAATCGAGGACATTACCCTCTTACCTCACTGTTGTTGTCTGTGTTAGAGGCAGTTGAGGCGCTAACAAGAGCCGGACACGGCAAGGCCCGACACACGGGCTATTGGCCTCGGAAAACGGTGGGTTGTGACGTCATGCTTGCTCTACAATGCAGTGTAGCCAACATCGGTGCTTTTTCTGAATACTCGTGTTTACATCTACGTATGTACTTCGTTTTGATTTCTTGTTTGTGGTTTTCTGTTGATTTCGTTATTGTTATTATTCGTGTTTTGTCACAATTATCATTTAATTTCCTTCACCTTTGCTCATTCTAGCCGTACTTCTCCATCAATATTGTTGTCATTCTCCATCCTTCTGTCTGTTTATGCTAATATGGACGTATCTGTTCCTCTAGCTATCCATCTATCTATATACATACTGTGCGTATTTGTGCGAATTCATTTGTCTGTGTTATTGTCTATCTGTCCATTTATATCTCCGTTTATCTATTAACTTATCCATCTCCATGTGTATACATGTATCCATGCATCTGTCTCTCTATGTATGTACCGACCTGTCTATCTATCTGTATCTGTCTATCGCCAGGACACAATCACCTCGCCGACCCGCTGGTTCATCAGCACCACCCACAGCACTACACTACCATCAGTCCTGTATACCCACTAATTCAGATTCGCTATTCATGCACACCACCTGATTGGGTTAACCGCTTGGCTAAGCCGACATAGGCGCTGTTAGTTAGTCGCTTTGCAAACGACAGAACGACCAGTTAGAGGTGGGCGGGCGGGCTCCTGCTGGTGGTGCGTCTTGTGTGTCTTTGATGCACGGTTGACTTGCCCGGGTCCTCCAGCCTCCAGCTTCAGTAATGACCCTCCTCCCCTCCCCTCCCCCTCCCCTTCCCAATCTTTCATGCTGCTCAAAGCTTGGCATTTACATGCTAAACCACAGTGTGTTGAATTTTACACACACACACACACACACACACACACACACACACACACACACACACACGAGTGTAAAGTTGCCACCCAGGTGCAGTACGATAGGTAATTACACACGAACATTTAACATACCGAGGCGCTAATTGGATCACCTGTCATTATCTTGACCTTTTGAGACCGGATTACCGGCCGCTTTCTGTGGCTGATCTGGTCTCTGGCCACACCACTTGTGGTGAGTACACTGACGATGACTTTCTCAAGGTCGTTCTACTCAGAGGGACTTGTCGTCCTGAAATACTGCGTCGGATTGTTCGTGGATCTGTTTCGTGTCCAAGTGGTCGTGTTATGGTGTTGTGTTGTCGTTCTAAAGGAGTCGTCGTATTGTGGGGAAATCTTTTTTCGTAGTGATCAGGAATAATGTCGTGTAGCTGCCAAGGGGGATGGCGTAGTTGTCGTTCACGTGAGTGACGTCTTTTTGTTTAAAGGTTCATGTCGTCTTGGTCTGAGGCTGTTATCGTACTGAGGGGTAGTAGGGTCGTCATGGTCAAGGGGTGTGTCATTGTGGTGAATGTATAGTACTGGCATCCCGGGGTGGGTCGTGTAGGTCGTGCCGTCGCCCGTAAGGCTCTGGTGAAGTCGTTGTAGTCAAGGTAATTAAACTGAGCCGCTCCAGCTGTCGTCCCGTCAGCCGTCGTCCTCCACGACAAACTTTTAATTACGAGTAGCAATTTGCATCAGCAAACACCAATCCATCAGCCCCTCTCTCAGCACGTCCCCAGTGCCTCTCCCAGGACCTCCTTATTGCCTCTCACAGATCGTCTCCAGTGCCTCTCCCAGCACGTCCTCATTTCCTATCTCAGCACGTCTCCCAGCACGTCCATAGCACCTCCTCAGTACGTCCTTTTCACCTCTCCCGTCACGTCCTTTGTACCTCTCCCAGCACGTCCCCAGCATCTCCCCCAGCACGTCCCCAGCATCTCACCGTCAGGCATGTTTTACCAAACTGTGTTTGCGAACGTTTTGAATAATTGGGAATATTTTCTTCATCACAAGGGTGTCTTCTCACCGCTGCTGCTGCTGCTGCTGTTTTTTTTTCGTAGTTGAATATATTGTTTTTGTTATGGTTGTCATTTACATGGAGAACTCGACGCGTTCGTATGTGTTTTAATGGTTCATTGAATCTCATCGTCTCCTGAATATGATGCAGTTGGTTAATTTTGTGCTTCATGTTTGGATCTAGAGGGACCGTGTGTGTGTGTGTGTGTGTGTGTGTGTGTGTGTAGGGAGATAGAGGAGGATGGTAGGTGTCAGCCAGTAGATTGGTTGGTGTCCACCACCAACACCTGTCCTGCTCGAGCTTAATTAATCTCCCTTGTCGGATAGGGAGGGACCTGCCAGGCGCAAGGCCGGGTACTCTGATCCCTCCAGCAATCTGGAGTGGCTGAACACTGTGTTCCAGTGTGAGGTGTGCACCATGACACGGTGTTCCAGTGTGAGGTGTGCACCATGACACGGGTGTTCCAGTGTTAGGTGTGCACCATGACACGGGTGTTCCAGTGTGAGGTGTGCATCATCACATGTAGCTCTAGTGTGAGGTGTGGACCCCGTGGTGCTATGTTGTAGGGCGTGGATCACAGTGGTGGCGACACACAACCCAACACCTACCCTGGTTGTGACGACAGACATGTAAACCACAGTGGCACATCAGGACCCGAGGAAACGAACAGCCCTGTTTAGCTGCGTGTCTCTCATGTCAATACAGGTTCTGTAATCAAGAATTATGATGTAATTTGTTGGTCCTGTGTTGATTATGTCTTGAAGTTCTGAGTTATATATAGCAGTGTGTTTATCTTTGGTTTGAGAGGGACCTCCCCTTATTGTTTGTTGAGGGAGGGTGTTTTGTGAGGGAGTTTTCTCCCGATATTAACAAAGCCACTTTCTTATTACTTTAACAAAGGAGAAAATCCAGGTGTGTGTGTGTGTGTGTGTGTGTGTGTGTCTTCCACCTTGGCTGGTGACTCACACAGGCGGAAAGGCGTGAGGGCTCTGCCACTTCCCCTAATATGCCCAAGGTGGCAGTGGCATGGATGATCCACCGTCCAGGCTGGGCTGGGGTACTAAACTAACACCTTGTAAGGGACGATCTCACGAGTTTGTATCGGTCTGCGCAGTCTTGCTGCCCCGCAGTTGGTCGCTGACCTCCAGGGGCATCAGTCTGCCTTGACAGCGGGATAGACTCACTCATCAGTCCCAATCTAAAGCGTATGTACGAGGTGTGTGTGTGTGTGTGACTCGTCCTAGAGCGATTATCATCCTTAGGCCGTCTGGCAACACAGCACCTCGCCATTATTCACATAAGGCTATAACATCACAGAGTTGCTGTACTTAGATCTCAAGGTTTGTGGCGGGTTTGAGATATGATCTATATGTCTTTTATTTCTGCACTCGTTTACATATGTGAATGCATTGATTTTGTTGATGTTCGCTTCAGGGAAGCTCTTTATGTCGGGTGATACTTTATGTCGAGCTTACAAGTGTTCGTTGAGTGGAGGGGCGAAGTACTTGGAGTGGGAGTCCGTCATAAAGTGAACAAATCTGGTTGCTTAACGAGGAAACCGATACAGCATTCCAGGCTTCCCTGGTGGAGGATGTAGTCGCTTGCCTGTGGAGGGCCGAGTTATGGCTGGCCTGGCTGGGAATCGTAAACGTGTGGACCTGTTTGTGTCGCAGGGCTGGACGAGATGTGACTCATAAAGTGGAGAAGGACCTCGGTAGTAAATCATGACTTGCAGGGGATTACGCGTCACTGTGCTCCTCCCAGTTCACACGTCGCACATCCAGCAACATCACCCTGCACGGGCACCGCTGTAGTACGAATGGGCGTACTGGACCGACCGCCCAGGAATTTAACTCTTCCTCTCATGGCAGCCGCTTTGCCTCCTCGAGAGACAGAGGCTTGTAGGCATCTTGTAGGCTGGCTGGTTGCAACTCCTGCCCAGTGTTGTCTGAAGCTGACCTCATCACATGTTGATGACTGAATTGCAGGTGATGTAACGAGTGTTGGATCGTCAATATGGGTGGCATTCTACACCTTCATGCGGTATGTCCACACCCGGGCTGTGAGGTGCTGCCCGGTAGAGAAGCTTATTGATGCAAAGAATTAGAAAGTTAAATCTTCATAGGTAAATGGCAGAGAGTGGAGTCCCACGGCAATCTGTCGTGCTCAGGGCTTGCACCGTCGTCATCAAGGGTCGGGCTGTACTGCTTAAGGGAATCAGTGTGGTAGGGCCAAGTGTCAGCGACAGTGACATCTCCCTCGGTACTAGTGGTTATAAGACAAGTTATACATCATACCTAGTGAAGGTATTGCCTGGTACAGGCAGGTCAGGAGATATATGGCCTGTTGCCAGGTTGTAGCAGGTGATCACCTACTGGTGCTGGTAGTGCCTGGGATTGTAACATGGAGGGCAGGGTCAGCTTATTGCCTTCCGTGATACGTAAAAATTGTATTAGTTGTAGGTTTGTTGCGTAGGTCGTAGGGTAGGTGTTGGTGAGTGGGGGTAGAGGGATGGTGGCTGGGTGTTAAAGAAAGGGCTGTTGCAGGGAAGGGTTGGTGGGCCTACTTGATGCACGGACCAGGGATTCTATTGTCTTAGGACGAAGCTTTTTATTTCTCCGCCAGAGGCTGTTAACCGTCGTGACGATTGTTCCGCGTGAGGGGACCCTCATGTTGCAGGGCCTACCGCTGGTGGTGGTGGGAAAGGACCGACGTGTTTAGGATCCCGTCGGCCACAGGAGCCTCGCTGGCCAGGACTCGGGGGAGGGGAAACCCGAGACTTGTTCGGATGTTGATTTACATTCACTGGTGTTATATCATTGTCCTGCGGCCCTCATCTACATATTCATGAACCACAGGATATGGAAGAGGAGAAACCTGATAACTTGTCTCGTTCTGTAGCTCTGTATTTGTAGAGATTATGGCCATATCCTTAGGTCATGAGGAGGTTGAGAATTAATTAGTTTATCACTCACATGTTTAGAGATGTATGTGCATGTGACAGAATTCCTGTGTTGGAAGCTGACACTAAGGTTGTGCTTTCGTATCATACTAGCCTGGGTAAAATTTTGTGACTGTGGTAACTCTTGAGCCTTTAAAGATGGTTTTTGTTATCCCTTAAGGCCAAGCTTTGGTACCCTTGGATCCGTAATTTGAGGCGACTAGGCTGCCAGTTTTTGATAAGTGCTGTGTACTAAGTGCAGTTTATAAAGCTTTTGAAAAACGGCCTTTGGTTGCCTCAGAACGGCCTTCGAGGTCAGCGTGCGCTACCTTGAATTTAAACCTTGCCCAGAAAGCAGAAGGAGTAACAGAAAACAGACACAGGGGAAGAATAACACACGAGCACCTGAGAATGTGTGGAGTACTGAATTTACGGTATACTGATATGCGGGAAGGTGACAGCGACGACGAGAGGGGTTGTATTTGAACATCACGATTGGAGAAAGATCGTCCTCCTAGATCGACGGAACTGGAGGAGGGAGGAGGAGTCACTTATGACTTGGTGTGTGTGTGTGTGTGTGTGTGTGTGTGTGTGTGGGAGAAGTAGCATGGCTCCTAATGGCTGTAGATTCGGGTTTTTTAGTGGTTGGTAATTACGGGCCAAAAGCGTATGATTTCATGGTTGAAACTGAAGTGTGTCATACGTGGGAAGTAAACACTTTCTCTTGGTAGTTCTTGGTGCGGGCGCTTTGTGGGGTCATGGTGACAAGTGCCACATTGACCCTCAGTGCCAGGCACCCTGTGGGGTCATGGTGACGAGTGCCACACATTGACCCTCAGTGCCAGGCACTTTGTGAGGTCATGATGACGGATGTCTCACACAACTATGAATGTATGTATATATGCATGTATGTATGTATGTGTATATGTATGTATGTAACTGGTCATTTATGTAATGTTGACAGGAGAGAATGATGTGTTTATTGTGATTCCTATAATGAACCTAAGTAATGTTTGGTTTTTCTTTGTTTTGCAGGTACGTTGTGCTGTGAGTCAGGCAAGTAAGGTCATGTCAGCTACTGGTCTTGTCAGCCTATGGTCATGTCTGCATATAGTCATATCAGATGATGATCATGTCAGCTGGTAACTGTGTAAGCTCATGATGATGTCAGCTGATGGTCGTGTCAAATGATGGCTCGGTTATATCCACAGCCAAGGAGTCTGTTTACACAGTATTTTCCCACCTGTTGGGTGTAGCTTCACCAAATCTGGTTGTAATTTCTTCCCATTTGTTTATGTGGCTTTTTATCCTACTTTGCCTTCAGAGTAAAACTTCAGTCGACTTGATTATATTAGGTGAGGGCAAAGTATGCGACGTGCTGAAGCGTCTACCGAACGGTAAGCAGATAATATCATTGCATATAGAACACCTAAACCACGAGGTTACAGTTGAATGCTATGATATGTGAGATAACATAAATGCAAGACATTTATAAGGTATCAGGGCTTTAGGCATTCGCACAGTTCATTATATATGTAATCGTTTGGGTATTAAGTTATAGCAACCTCATCAATCACACACACACACCCGCACACTGTAATTCGGACGCATTTCGTTGAGTGAAAGTTATGGGTAACTGGTTTAATTAACAGAGGGTTTATTGGCTTAGTTTGCTCTGTCGCACGGATTTAATGGGTTTAATGCGACACTTGTTTATGGTTGGCTCATTGTCTGCTGTGGATTCGTGAAAGTCATACTGAGGAAACAGTGATTGAGGCCCTCGAAAGTGAGGGAAGATGACAGATAATGAGGCGGCTGGTGAACATGATATGTTAGAGAGAGTGAGAGAAATGTTGATCCATGTGTGAGGATCCTCAGACAAGGGGCACCATTGACCATTGTCAATACATCGAAGATTTTTCTCTGTATTTTCAGGTCTTGTGTCGTTTCGAACCAGCCGTATAGATCGCCAGCTGACAGTCATATTTTCATTTCACAGGAGTGCGAACGTATTTTATTCTTTTCTCTTCCTCTTTCTTTTCCTCTCCATTCTTTCCAACACTTCATTAGCGCGACGTTTCTTTATTCTTGGGCCGATCGATCTGCGGCGGGGCAGGTTCGTACCCTCCTCCAGTAACACCTGAAAGCTTTCAAAAGAATTTGGATATAGATTTTGGCACGAGTTTTCATCAAGGTTCAGCATCGTTCTTGATTCTGGTGTGAAGCTCACCAGGAGGTTTTGGAATTAGAGTCAAAAGACATTACGATATTCAGATACACGGACAGAGTATGTCTGGGATGGTACGGGCTGCAGTTGGGGCTAGGCAAGATGGGACAGTGGGTACAAGACGTCGACACATTAGAGATGATTAGGTGGACCCAGGGATCTAGAGGGTTCTCCTCCCGTCTGGAGAGGGAAGGAATTAACACGATCTCCTCTCTGTAAAACGAGTGGGTGGAAGTATTAGCATGTGCCTGTGAAATGCATGATGCCATTATCATCATTTATCTCACCATTTTTCCTACCTCGAGCCTGCCTCTCTTTCCAGTGTAGTTGTAATCTTCGTTGTTTCTTCTTTATCGCTGTGTTCCGCCTCTCTCTCCCGTCCGTCTGGGTCAGGTAGTCACCTTGCCGCTGCAGTGTTCTGGGGACGACGGGCGCTCTGCCTTTGCTGTGGTTTTGTGAAGGTTCGACTGGCAAACTGTCACTCTCGAGATGTGACCAGCCGGGTGGTAAAGACGGCGTGTGATTCTCTTCTGGGGTTTGGTTGGCGTGTTGTAGCGTGTGAGATGTTGTTAAGGTGTTGTAAAGATGTCTTGTGGTCGCTTTTTTTTTTTTTTTTGAAGGTCGTGTGGGTCTGGGGAGATGTTTGTGAACTTAATGCAGTAATGGTGACGTTCTGAGGAGATGTTTGTAAAAATGAATTGGAGACGGTGGGGTTCTGGGTGAGGTGTTTGTGAAGATGACGTTGAGACAGTGAGGACTTGGTGAGGTCCTCGTGAGGTGTTTGTGAAGATAATGTGGAGATGTTGACGTTATGATGTGTTTCCTCCTGCGCTGTGATGATGTGGACGTTTTCTTGGGATGTTAAGGTGTGAACCGTGTGGCTGCCCAGATCCCACTCTCTTGACCCAGTCGTGGTATTGTCACTCCTGCTTCTCTCTGTCCTTCATTTCTTGGTCTTCATTTGTCTTCCAATGTCATCCTTCGTAGAGCCGTTCGGTTTCTCATGCCATTTCCCCGCATCATCACAGGGCCATTCCCCGCCCTGACCCCACTTTGACCACAGGAAGGGTTAACGGCCATGTTTTATTGTCGGGTTACACGGGACAGGTTCCTGGCTCTCATGTATATTTTTTCCTTGGTGAAGACGTGTGATGAATGGTGAAGTTTGTGGTGAGCAGCGCGACGCTGGTGGTTCCTGTGGTGGCGGTGATGGTGGGTGTGGTGGTCTCCTTGATATTGTTGGTAGTGTGGTTGGTGATGGTGAGTGGTGGTGTTGGTGATGGTGAGTGGTGGTGTTGGTGATGGTGAGTGGTGGTGTTGGTGATTGTGTTTGCAGAGTGGTATGGTTCTGGGACACTCCTCTCTCCCTCCTCCTCCTCCTCTTCCTCCTCATGATGTCCTGCGGCTCCACCACCTGTTTACCTCACCTCTCCTGCTCGTCATTGTCTTCCCCTCTCACTCCTCCTCTCCTCCACTACCTCATCTCCTCTTCCCTCCGCCTCCTTCCCTCGGGCGTGTAGTTTTCTCTCCTTTGTCCAGGTTTGGTGACGGCCTGTCTGGAGAGGCAGTAGTTGGAGGGTGTCTAGCGAGAGGAGGTCGAATTGAAGGATTGTCCCTAAGTGTGTTGGTTGGTTGAGTTAGAGGAGAGATGTGTCGGTTCAGTCTCTCGAGGTTGAAGGATATATATCCCCGTCTGCCAAGCAGACATTTTTCGTATTGCAAGTGTCGCACAGTTTAATGGTATTTCAGAATTCTTCATACGTTGTTTGTGGAGAGCTAGGCAGGCACGTTACGCATTCCCTCAGCAATATGGAGGGAGTTCATGTTTTGTGGGTGATCATAGCCTCGACCTGGGCTGTTTGCCTGAGTCTCAGTCGTCAGGTCCCTAGCCTCTCCCTGACGTGTCTCTGTGGTCCTTAACCTCTTAGCGACCTGTCTGTCTGGTCACAGTCGCCAGGTCCATAACCTCTTAGTGACCTGTCTGTCTGGTAACAGTGCCAGGTCCTTCACCTCTTCTTGACCTGCCCGTCTTGGCCACCGTATTTTCTTGTTTGTGCTCGCGTTATCGTAAACAAAATCGGTGACTAATTTATTCTCCATTTGGAAAGTGATTAATGTAATCAGACGTGGCCATCTTGTGTGGCTGGTAACCAGTTTTGTCCGGTGTGTTCCTCCTCCCCTGGGCCATCGTACCGAGGGGGAACGACCTCTCCTTCACTACTAGAGGCTGGCTGGCCACCACACACACACACACACACACACACACACACACACACTCACTTACCCACACGAACCACGAGGCGCAGAGTGACTGTAATTGTCACTTTTATGAGTGTATGGCAGTCGAGGATGAGTTATGCCTGAGTCAGGGATATGGTTTTGTGTTGGCTGGCGATGATTGGTTGCTGGTGGTGGCGACAGAGGGATGAGAACATCAAGTTTAGTGAGGATTCTTCCTTCATTGGTTAAGTCAGCCAGGGGCCATGAAGTGGTTAGTCGTTGGTTTATTCGGTTTAGGGGAAATTGGAGGAGTTGATAGAGCGTCATGAGCAGAGTGTTGGTCAGCTGCTGGGCGGCCGTGTGGTCAGACGCTATGTCCTCTCCTCCATCACCTGAGTCCCTGCCTGGGTGCTGTATGTAACCCGCTCCACTTGACTCTCCGAGTCCAGGTCGCTAGGATCCCAGGTGGTAGGCCCCCCCATGTGAGGGAAACCTGAACCTTGTGTACCACTGCGGTAAAGCCCGGTATTGTCAGTTCCAGTCAGGCTGCAGCTGCAGTGGGAAATTCCCTCCACCCGCTTCCCTTCTACCTAGAGTAAGTGGGCTTTACTAGTGGACGGGACCAGAGCCTGTGACCAGTCCCTCACGGGTCCTCCTCCCCAACCTGCTTCCTTAACATGAGGACTCCCGAGGACTAGGGAGGCAGTGGCTGGTTCAGATGTAGGAGACCTGGTGCGTGGGAGGGAGGACTGGAAGAGTACGATGGTCATGGAGGAACCGCCTGACGGTTAAGGAGGGGAATGAAGTACTCTAAAGGGCCAGGGAAGGAGGTTTTGATGATAGCGGGGGGAGGTGGTGTGTGAGGGTGACCAGAGCGTTGCTAGGTCTCTGACTGAAGGATCATGTTCAAGCGGATGTCCAGTTATCTGTCCGTAAGACACGTTTTGCTCGTTACTAGTCGACTGCTGCACGTTATGCCAGTTACCTGACCCATTAGACTGTATCGAGAATATCATGGAATATGTAATATGCCGTAAATATAGACATAAAACTTATTATGCGGAAGCACCTCCAAGTGCGCGTAAGGTGTGTGTGGGAATATACGTATTTGTTGTGTAAGAAGGTTTCTGGCAGTATTCATGGAAATGTTTGGCTCATTGTGTAGTTATCTACATTAGTGTGTATCGTGTGAGGAGAGAGAGAGAGAGAGAGAGAGAGAGAGAGAGAGAGAGAGAGAGAGA
>JAUUDZ010023006.1:0-11219 GCA_032361705.1 Panulirus versicolor | reverse complement strand
GGGGGGAGAGAGAGAGAGAGAGAGAGAGAGAGAGAGAGAGAGAGAGAGAGAGAGAGAGAGAGAGACCAGGCAACGATGGTGCACTTGCCTCGCTCCTCCACTAAAAATAGGCTTTTCAGTCTTTCACAGCTTGAGCTTCAGTGGCCTATGGGGCGTTCACTGGTGTACCTGCATTACACAAGATGAGGTGGAAGTGGGAATCACCACGACAAACAACAAAGCGAGTCCACTTTACCACAACCTTCACTCAAAATACATACAATGCCGATCACCTTATCAGCTCGCTGATTATCCCACGTTAAGTATAATGAAAACCCACATCTCACTCATGACTAAACGAAAATACAGGAACATAACAGACAATAACTTAACCTCCACTTAAGAGCTGGTGGAGAGGTGCCCATAGCCACGCACGTTGTGTCGTCTAGGTGGAATGCTCGGTACTGTGGAACTCCACCGTCCCACATTCATCGCTCGTGCCAATGATCTTGAGCGATAGAAATGCGAGAGTGGACGCAAACCCGTCTGACCATCATGTACTCGTGATAGTTTCTCCAGATCGACCGCGATGATAACCTTCCACATAATATGAAGTAGCGAACATGGTCCTGAGATGCCCTACCAGACAAACAGCGAGGAGAGATTAGCGTCATCAGTGGCTTGGTTGTAAGTTCGTAGGGCAGGTAGAGGACAGAGGGATTTAGGAATACCTTCCTCTATCCACGCCGGTATAAGGACAGGAGAGAGGGGGATGATCCTCCCTCTCATTCTTAGCGAGTAAGCTTGGAAACGGAGCCAGGGAGACGTGAACCAGGGGGATAAAGGATGTCCAGTTTGCGTGCCGTGACAACTCCTTGAACCTGGAGGCATGAAGGCCTGCCCGATGCCAGTACAACCAAGAACCAGGTTTTTGCAACTGGTTCTCCAGCGTCAGGGTCTCTGTGAGCCGTGAAGTTTATGAAAAGACAAAGAACCTCTGTACCGATCAGAACGGCCTTTCCCGGCCCAAAAGTGGTCACTGCAGGAGGAAGCTCCATCTCATCAGGATGAGACACCGTTGGTGTAGCGAAATGCCAAAACCAGAAAGCAAAAGGTTAACCAGCGTCTCTTGGTGACACGCCACTGTCGAGGTCGTCCTGCTATTTGGATGAGGAAGATGACAGGAAATGTAAGAACCGCTGCTTTGAGATGGGTGGCGGTCCCTGCTCCCTGAGGAAACACTTAAAAGCTTTCCAGCATGACTGACACTGTTGCAAAGTCGAGTGCGTGGGTCCTCGGATGATACCTTCTCTTACTTGCTCAGAGATCTGGTCCTTGAGCAAGGCTCTCAGAATTGCCAACCGTGTAAGCTTAAGCACTTCCTTAGTTGCATCCTCCCATCCGCCTCTGGGCAGCTGTCCAAAGGAAAGGGGATTCTGGCACCACTCAAGCAGGCTGATACACCGCGGATGTGGCCTCCAAGTGGGAACTAATGACTAACGCCCTCCCCCCTGAAGGAAAGAAGCTGGAGTCAAACCTGGAGGAAGGTCTTGGAAGTCAGGAGAAAGGAACTGCTATACGAAAACCCACCTGCTCTAGTTGATCGTAATGGGGGACGGGGGAGGGGAGTGATGTCTGCAGTGAACGGGTGGGGTACTGAGGCAGTTGTGCGTTTTGGAAGGAGATGCGAACAGCTCCACCTTAAGACTGCTCCCACCTCCCTACCAGAGAGGCTCACTCTTACGGGTCTAGAAAGTCCATTCCAGTGATGTTGCTCTGTTCCGCGATACAGTGTCTGCCCAGATGATTCCCGGGTAAAAGTCTTGAATTTAGACGCCACTTTTATAGGTTTGCTGTCTTTGTTTTTCTCTTATGGAATCTTGTTGCTGAGGGTGTTACATTTAAAACTATCTTTCGATATTAATTCACTCGTTAGTGGTAGGGTTATAAAGGATATGGAGAAATGTGGGGTTGAATAATAATACTATTTCAATGTGTGGTAATCAAATACTATGCACTCTTAACGTTTAAAGACCGCATTTGGAGATCTCCGTATCATTACGTGTTCGCACAGATAATGAACCTTACTGCACTCATCTCCGCCATGTTTACTTGTTTGGTTGTCAATGTAAGCAATGGGTTCAGATGTCTAAACAGACATAAGACTGACTGTGTACACGCGAGTCTCTCTCATAAGAATTAATTCGAACCCTAAATTCCTGTAAATCTGTGAACTTGCCCAACATATCTGCAAACTTGGTTTAAGTCGGATTCAATCGTTGTGAGGCATGGAGACATTCAGTGCAATGCATGAATAAAAATGATGGGTAATTCCTCACTCTGCAAGCAAGTTTTCCTTATTTCATCATCATTAGTTTTGTATATCGACATATGAAAAGAATAAAGCTCTATAAAAGTCGAACAAACGCCAGATGAATGTCTTTTTTTTCGGGAATGATAATTTTATAACCAGACATTACTAAGATAGGAGAGAATATCACCAGTGGATCTCGCCTTACAGAAGCCATATTGGTGATCGGAAAGAAGACTGTGAGATTCAAGACGTCAAAGGATATGGGAGTTGAGGAGGGATTCAAAGACTTTGGATATCGTAGATGTCAAAGCAACAGGATGATAGTTTGGGAGGTCTGAACGGTCACCCTTCTTAGGGACGGGATGTATCAACGGCTGCTCTAATTCGAAGGAAAAGTTTTGGTTCATAAGCAGAAACGGAACAGACGAGCAAGCACAGGTGCAAGTCCAAAGGCACACCTTTACCATACACGGGGATGAATGCCGTCAGGTACATAAGCCTCTCTTGTATCCAGAGAAAGAAGCGCTTTTCGGAAGGTCCAAAAAGAGATTACGGCAAGGGGCATAGGATTAGTAAGAGGAGCATCAGGGGGTGAAGGAATGTGAGAGTCATCCAAAGTGGAGCTAAAGGAGAAACGGGATCCAAAGAGAGTTGCTTGGTCTACTGGGAAGACAGCTATAGAACTGTCAGAAAGGAAGGGTAGAGTAAAATAGAGTGACAGAAGTTATAAGGGATTCCCTTATGAACCCTGGCGATAAAGGTTAAGTATCTTACGAAACGTTGTTGTTTTCGTGGTGTGACCGACTGATGACTAGATTATGAGAAACTGTTGCCAGCAGTTTTAGGTAAGCATCATCCACGGGTTCATAACGCTCTTATCAAGGATCATGATTGCTAGTTCACTTCACACGATCATAGAATGTGATACAATATAATCCACAAACTAACTTTATTCTTCGTCAATAATTACTGTCAACTCTCACGAAAATTATATTCCACTTTCCAGTGAACGACGGAGTGGGGTCGGTGAACATCAGAAATACTGGACTCTGATTGGCCCAGAATGGTGTATTACCCTTGACGTTATGACGGCACCAGCTGAGTGAGGAAGGTAAACGTTGGCGTTATGTGCCAATGCGCTCGTGGGTCACTATATGTGCCCATGGGTCACTATATGTGCTCATGGGTCACTATATGTGCCCATGGATCACTATATGTGCTCGTGGGTCACTATATGTGCTCGTGGGTCACTATATGTGCCCGTGGGTCACTATATGTGCTCATGGGTCACTATAGAGCTAATAGATCCACGGGACGAGTTGCTTCAGGCTGGAGGACAAGACTGAAAACATTCCTACACTTACTTCAGTAACAGCTGTGGTAAATGATGAGCCAGTTTATCAACAGTACAAGAAGTTAAAGTATATGAATTCTGTTGTTTCAGTGACCATATGGCATTTTACCTCGAGACACAAGTGTACAGACCCTTTTCTAAGGCTATGTGGAGACTCCTCCCCTTAACTTATAACCCAACAATATTGCCAGATATTATCTTTAGCAACTCATCGTCCAAGTATTTCTGTGGCAGTTAATGAACACATAATGAGATAATCCTTAACTCCAACGTGACGGTACGAGCTCATGACCACAACCCCTTGAGCACGACGGTTACCACCCCGTGAGCACGACGGGTACAACCCCTTGATCATCAGTCTGGCCACGCCAGAAAAAGGACGTTCAATCTATTGACGACTTTATGAGAGAAGCTCCCGAGTGATTGCGCCCGTGGGGCATCTGATGCCATGTACTGTTTCAGTGGTTTGAGTTTTATGAACGGCGAGGAGTGCCAGAGCAAACCTTCTTGTTGAGGTTTATGAATGGCGAGGAGTGCCAGAGCAAACCTTCTTGTTGAGGTTTATGAATGGCGAGGAGTGCCAGAGCAAACCTTCTTGGAGACCACTGGGGATGAAGAAGTGGAAAACTGTTATTTTGAGGCTAAAGGAACACCATGAAGGCGAGCCATAGACACTAGGCATGGTAAGATTTGGAGTGGATAGAGAAATTGAATTAGTTATAGCCTTTGAATGGCTGATAAAAATAATGGAGGACAAAATTATTTAATAGCATGAAATATAGAGAAACGGAGAGAATTCATTTCGGTAGGTAATGCATGATTTCGTAGCTGGTATGGTATGGCTTAATCAGGTGGTGATGCAAACCGAACAAGTTCAAATAAAAGTAATTTCCTTGAACTTGTGAATCTTTCCCAAGAATATGTCAATGTGATCAAAATGTATCTGAATGTTGTCACAATAACGCAAGTTACTCAGGGACGACCACGGGTGTTTGCTTTCCTAGACAGGACACAGAATATCATCATGGCTTTGGATGCTCTAGGAACAAAATATCTTCCGTTACGATATCCCTGATGTCTCCTTCCATCCCATTGTACTTGAGGAAAATACCGACGTTCCTCACACTAATTAGCTTTCCTTTGCTGCTAGATATGTACACAACGTGGAAAGAAAAGAGAGTTTCATTTAAGTCTGTTTTGTGTGGTCAACTAGTGGCCAGAAAGTGGCAAGTGTTGTGTTTTCTCTTCCGGAAAGAGAATGGATTAAAGATTGAGGAAACTGGAGGCAAAGGTTATGATGGGACAAGCAACATGAGTGGAACTTACGAGAGATTACAGTGTACAATATTGCAGTACAATGATAAGGTTCTCTTTGTACATTACCATGTACATTTCTTGAACCTGGCTCTTGTACAGCCTTCAGACTCAAGCATCCACAGTCTCATTTTAGGATGGTGAAAAATCTTTACAGATACATATATCATTGCATCAGGAACACGGTATACTCTGCTGCATTGGATCAAATTCTTTGATAATTTCTCTTAAAACGAATTTCTTCTCGTCACCAATAATTTCATCTCATACCTGAAGAAAAAGAAATTACCTCCAATTCCTACTTTTACATTCTTCCCTGAAAGCAATTGGCCTGATAGACTCTTAATGAATTCAGAAAATGAATTCCAAAATATTTCCAAATTCATCAACAGAACTAATAGGATTTCGACCTAACATATCACTTTTGAAAAATGATTTTTCATGTCCTGGATATTACCATAAATCATCTCATTTTGCCTATATCACAGGTACATTTAATGCCATTTATAAAACATAAAATTGGCTTTTAAACGAGGGACATTTTTATTGTATTATTCATTGCTGGTGAGACACATCTGAGGTGCTAGTAATGCCTGCGTGTTAGCGAGAGAGTGTAATGCGTCTCCCTCCAACCATCGCATCTTCACCCTGGACTAACCTAAATTTACTTCATCCTTGACAAACGTATCTTAACTCTACACCATCGAAAACCTATGCCTTTAACCAGACCTATAGTGTCAGGTCAGATACCAGGGTTAGTGTAATCGCTGTTGAAAAGTGAAAGAAAAATGAAACGAAATATAAGAAATTGAAAATGTTCCACCTCCTGCTGAGGGAGATGTAGATATGAACAACGTATAAGAAGAGTAGGGAGAGTCCACACGCCATCCTGCCATAGACAATGTGTGTTTGGAACCCACCAGAATCCTCTCTATGAGTAACATTACAAGATCTGAAACCCTACAGGAACCTTCTCTCTATAAGTAACATCACAAGATCTGGAACCCTACAGGAACCTTCTCTCTATAAGTAACATAAGATCTGGAACCCTACAGGAACCTTCTCTCTGTAAGTAACATCACAAGATCTGAAACCCACCAGAAACCTTCTCTCTATAAGTAACATAAGATCTGGAACTCTACAGGAACCTTCTCTCTATAAGTAACATCACAAGACGTGAGCACAATCCTGTACGTGGGTATATAGGAAAAGTCTGTAGTGACTGAGGAAAGGAACCAATGGCGGTAAAGTCTGTCTTTGTCCCTCTCCCTTCCTTCCTACCTCCCAGAATCCCTTCATGACTTGAGCGACTGAGGAGGATACAGAGAGAAGATATTAGATCTTAAAGTTGAAATATTCTATAAAGAATCGTCGATATTGATGGAAATCTTCATCTTTTTTTAGGCACGGGCGGATCACCCTCATTCACCATCGGCAAATACATATAGAGGTTTGTTGACGTACCAATATTCTCCTCACAAGGATAGTATGATAATATAACAATATGGTGAATTACGCTACACATTTTGAGGTTAGATAATAATGACTAGATTAGCCACAGTAACATATTCTGAAGTACAAGACGTCGAAAACATTGCCTTCACTGTCAAGCACATAATATCAGCATTAACAGTGAATTTACTCAAGGGTACAGTGACTTCATGATAGAACACACAGCATCAGCATCACCACAAACTTCACTATAAAACACACAGCATCAACACCATCATACGCTTCACTAGAGAACACACAGCATCATCACCATCACACGCTTCACTAGAGAACACACGGAATCAACACTGGCACTATCTTCATTACATACCACACAGCATCAACACCATCACACGCTTCACTATAGAACACACAGTATCAACACCATCACACGCTTCACTATAGAACACACAGCATCAACACCATTACACGCTTCACTATAGAACAAAGAGCATCAACACCATCACATGCTTCACTATAGAACACACAAAGCATCACCACCATCAAACGCTTCACTATAAAGCACATAGCATTAACACCATCAGCATTAACAGTGATTTTACTAAAGGGTACGGTGACTTTACTATAGAACACACAGCATCAACATCATCACACGCTTCATTATAGAACACAGCATCAGCCCCATCACACGCTTCACTATAGAACACACAGCATCATCTCTGGCACTATCTTCACTACATACCACACATCATCAACAGTAACGCTATCTTCACTACATATCACACAGCATCAACATCATCACTAGATTCATTAAACACAAAGCACGAACAGTAACACTATCGTCACTACATTATACACCATCATCATCATCATCGTCATCATCACTAGGTTCACAAAAGAACTCACAGCATCATCACTGACTATCTTTTCCTGCCGAATGGCTGCCAAATTCAATAAACCGTTCATTATCATTATTATTACTATCGTTATCACCGTTATCTATCATTGATAGAATTATCTTCGCCTTGCAGCTACAGCATCACTGAGTTTACTACAAAACACGGACACACACACACACACACGTACCATCCAGAAGTATTGTCTTGCCAACTGAATCAGATATTATTAATTATCACTGGACATGAGAGCCTGGCGGAGGAAGAAACTAGCAGCCTTGTTAGCAGAGGAGGGGATCCCTGTAATTGAAAGGGAACTGTTAAGGTCCATGGTTGATGAAGGAACCACCAAGGCAATCGGTGCTGGAGCTTATGGAGAATGTACCTTGCTGAATTACAGGAGGAAGAAGTATGTCTTGAAGACGCTTAACTGCATGGGCGCTAGCCAGTGTTTGGAGCGAGAGGTTCTCGGCATGAACCGGTGTCAAGGAAGAGGTGTAGTGAAGCTTCATGGTGTGTGTGTGGAGACGGGAGACATTGTCATTGACTATGCCGGTCCGGCCTTAGACAAGTGTCTCACGTCAAAAGGCCTGGGCGTAGACAAAGCTCTTCGTATCTTGTACCAACTGATGCACACGGTGTACGATATAGTGAAAAAGAATTACTGCCACAATGATATCAAATTTGATAATGTCTGCCTTAAGAGATGGAAGAGTGATAATCCAGAAGTCACCCTTATTGACTTTGGCCTCTCCAAAGAGCTCGGGCAAGCGCCTTACTGGCGCATTTCCCAAAAGAGAGCCGAGAACTACCCTTGGTTGGCTCCTGAACTGAACCTCGGGAAGAAATGCAGCGAGGCTTCTGAGGTGTTCAGTCTCGGGTTCGTAGCTCGTCATCTCATCTCCCCGGCAGATCACTACCCACGTTTGGTCAACAACTGGATTAATGCCAGCCAAGAACTAAATCCCAAAAACCGTCCTACACTTAAGCAAGGATTAACTTGCTTAAGTAAATACATAAAGAAACTAGACAAAGGACATGCTATAGTTCAGAGCGTCCTCGTAGAACAAGAGGGAAGACCCTCAGAAAACGTCAAGAAATATTCCTGCTATCAGTCACACAGACACACGCACAGGCCTCTGTGGTGTACTGGCTACCGTTATTGCCCACAGGTCACCGAGGACCCACATGGATTAGAATCATGGGAGAGACAATCAACTTACACCCGACCCGGGTGTTCATCCCTCTTACGAGGCTGGTCGATAAATGGGGTACCTAGCTTGGGCTGAAGTGTGAGTGTGAATCCATACATTGTTGTAAAGGGATGGCAAATTTATCCATTTGAAAGACGAGACAACACGAGGGTAAAACGTTCTCCCCGTAAAACAATAATAATAATAACGAACAGTAAGACAGACTGACAGACACACAAACACCATCATTAGTGTATAGATTTCTGTTATTTCTATATCTATCTTCATAAGAGGATACTTATATGTTTTTGCTCAATTTCATCTAACTTTATCTTTTTCAACAATCAACTCAATCCTTACTATTGACCAAACCCATAATATTCAGAAGAGAATCTAGTAGTGTCAAGGGTGTACATACGATAAGGGTGTAGTGAAGATGATTTCTGACCTGACCTGTAAATGTCAGCTTCATAGCCAGTGGTGTCGAAGGTGTAATGAAGATGTTATTTGACTTGACCTGTAAAAGTCAGATCAAGTAATCAGAGTCGTCGAGGGTGAAATGAAGATGGCCGTTGACCTGACTTGCAAATTTTTGATAAATAGCTAGTGGTGTCGAGGGTGTAGTGAAGATGACTGTTGCCCTGACTTACAAAAGTCAGGACAATGGCCAAGGTATCGAGGACGTAGTGCCAATGGTCTTTGACCTTGCCTGTAAAAGTTAGATCAAATAACCACTGGTGTCAAGGGTGTAGTGAAGATGATCTCTTACCTGACCTGCAAATATTGAACCAATAGCCTGTGATCTTGAGAGTATAGAGTCTTTTAAAAATAGCCAGAAGTTTCGATGGTGTAGTGATGATGATAAATGACCAGATTTGTAAAAGACATAGCAAAGACCAGAGCTGACGAGGGTGTATTAAAGAATAGTTTGTGGCAGGACGAAGTGAAGATGCGTTTGTCGAGGGTAAAGTCAATTTGTCTGGGATGTTGTAAGGATGAGTCAGTCGAGGGTGAAGGGAGGATGTGTTTACAGTGGGTGATATGATTTAGATTTGCTGTGAGTGTGATCAAGATGGTTTATATACCATACGTCACACCGTCAGCTGATGCATCCCCACACGTCACACCGTCAGTTGATGAATCCCCATACGTCACAACGTCAGCTGATGTATCCCCATACGTCATATAGTTCTATGATAATAGTATGGTTATGGACATGCACAAGTCATAGTAGATGACTATCTGGTAGGGGTGTATGGTAGTTATGGACATACAATAGGTATGGCAAGCGATCAGCTGGTAAGGGGCAGATGGACCATCTTGTTGGGAGGTTGGTTGGTTATCTCGACTTTAGGCTCGTCAGTTGCCACGGTCATTAAGGCCGCCAGTGTCGTGCTGTAGCCACCAGTCGATATAACCTCAACACTTTCTTCAGTGCTCAAGATGGCGCTATGGCCATACACACTCTCATTGTACATATGGCCCTTGTGAACCGTCAGTCAGAGATATATCTGACATGCATTAAGACTTGAGATATTGAAGTTTGTACATATGATGAGAGTGTTGTTGACTAATCAACTGTTGTAGAAAAACATTCATGTGATAATGTTGTATTAACATATAGGAAAAGAACCAAGGGTTTAAGGTGAGGCAAGCTGTGGTCACAGGAGGCTGTTGGCAGCCGTATCCTAGCCAGTGGCTAGAGGTGGGCAAGCTGTGGTCACAGGAGGCTGTTGGCAGCCGTATCCTAGCCAGTGGCTAGAGGTGGGGCAAGCTGTGGTCACAGCAGGCTGTTGGCAGCCGTATCTAATGGCCTGAATGCAAAATTGATTTTCTTTAAGTACAGTTCAAAAGAACTATATTCTTAAGATTCATGGAATAGTATCATCTCTATGATAGCATCTTACCACGATGGTCAGTTACCTATATAGGTTACAACAGGTGAGGCATGAGTCACACTTCATGTTGAGGAGGTAACAAGTGAGGATTTTATAAACTGTGGAAGGAAATGTCTAGTGACGGCTGACAGGGGAGGGGATCAGCCAGTTATATATATTCCTGCTTCAGTCGGATTCAGGTTAGAATCCCCTGGGAGGTGAGGAGTGTAGGGAGAGAGGGAGAGTGGAAGGAAAGCTGTGAAGTGAACAGCGGTTGGGATTAGAGACATATAGGGAGAGAGGGAGAGAGGGAGAGAGGGAGGGAAGCTGTGAACAATGGTTGGGATTAGAGACACACCAACTGGGAATAAGAAATGAATGTGTCAGAGGGACTTACTGGGACGGAGATCTTAACACGTCTGAATCATCGGCACCACAGGATTTATGATTCTGTGATTTCGGTTTATTACACATGACAGCTAGAAATGGATACGAGCGGATGCGGCCTTTCTTCGTCAGTTCCTGGCGCTACCTCCCTATATATGTATATACATATTTCTTTCTTTCATAGTATTCGCTATTTCCCGCGTTAGCGAAGTAGCGTTAAGAACAGAGGACTGGGCCTCTGTGGGAACATCATCACCTGGCCCCCTTCTCTGTTCCTTCTTTTGGAAAATTATAAGAAAAAAAAAAACGAGATGGGAGGACTTCCAGCCACCCGCTCCCTCCTCTTTTAGTCGCCTTCTACGACAAGCAGGGAATACGTGGGAAGTATTCTTTCTCCCCTATCCCCAGGGATGATATATATATATATATATATTTATTATTTATCTATTTTGC
>JAUUDZ010023005.1:0-22084 GCA_032361705.1 Panulirus versicolor | reverse complement strand
TGGGTGGGTTGGGCCATTCTTTCATCTGTTTCCTTGCGCTACCTCGCTAACGCGGGAGACAGCGACAAAGCAAAATAGAAAAAAAATATATTTCCCCATGAGTCCTCAAGGAAAATGAAATACGATAAGTTCCCAGGTGCACTTTTGTGTAATAATCACATCATCATGGGAGATACAAGAAAGAAATGTAGGGTGCATTTTATCAATAATGGACTTCCCATGGTATGTGCTGTTTGGATAAGTTTGTAATATATCCACAGAAGGTATAATATTTGGGAAAAGGTCATTTTGTGAAATGAATAAGTTTTGGACAGAAGTAGAGGCAACCACTCCATGAAGAGAACATCAACAAACAGTTTTTGTAATGCAGGTGCTGGTGAAATCATTTGAAAATAAAAGCATGATATATTTTTTATATCAGGAACTTACATTCACTTAGAAATTGCTAGAAATTGATGATTATTAGAACTGCTATATTGGCAGTTAAACATTTCCTGGGAGAATTGAATTTTGTCTCAGCAGTATGATATGAAGTTTTCTAATACATATATATTTTTTTATTACTTTACCAGAGCTCAAAAGCAATTGGAGATAAACGATCAGACAGGGATTTCATCTTTGGCAAGCTCATAGGAGAAGGAAGTTTCTCAAGTGTGAGTATTTTGTTATATCCTGTACCAAGTCAGAATTGAAGAGGGCACCCTCAGACAGCTGAGTGTTCTATTGTAAATTACCAATTTTGAGATTTTGTTTTTCGTGCAGTTATCCTGCACGGGGTTCTAGGGCCTGAAGATACGGGAATGTTAGAGATGTGCATTAAACTGAAGGAATTGAGTTGAGGTGTTGTATGGGGAGTGTTAAAGGGCTGAAGTAGCCAAGGTAAAATCATTTAGTAGTCTGTGGGGTTTGGATGTAGTTCATAGACAGTTTGATACACTTTGAGCGAGCTAGAAACTGTTGGTGTTCAGATTGGACCATGTGTGTATCTGTTCATGATACTATCTGTGTAGTGGGGAAAGACAGATAGGCATGAAAACGTAGATGTGTTTTTTCTGTTATTGAATGAAGACTTTTTATATCATATCATATGTGTTGTTACCAGTTAATGGTAATTCTTTCTCCATATAATGTGTGGTAAAATAGACTTGAATGATATGAAATATACAAGACAGAATGAAGGTATTGAATTAATTTGTTTATTTTTAGGTTTACCTCGCAAAGGATGTGCACACAAATCAAGAATATGCAGGTAGGTTATTCTGTTTCATTTTCTATCCATTAAGATGATAGGCTCCACTGGTTGGTAGGTAAGAAGGTAGGTAGTATATAGTATAATACATAGTATGATATACAGTATAAGAAAATATCATAGAAGGAGGTTAATGCTATGAGAAAAGCAACAAATGACAGCATAGGTGAAGGGGTAAATTATGGAAGTTGTAACAAGCAGAGATGAGGCAACTAGAAGAATGAGTGTTTTGAAGGACTATTGAATGTGTTTAATTATAGGGTGTTTTGGACATGGAGCTTTGTGAAGTGAGAGGGTCAGCAATTGGTTTGATGAATGGAAAAGAGATGATGAAATTGAATTTCTTAAAAAAGAGGGTAACTTTCAGTGTGTGTAGGGCTTGTGATGAGCTACTCAAGAATTGGTGGAATGCTTGTATAGTGACATTAGATAAAGACTTGTTGATTGGTTATAATTTTCAGTGTGCTTCGGGCTTGTGATGAGCTGCCCGAGAATTGGTGGAATACTTGTATAGTGCTATTAAATAAAGGCAAAGATGACTTTGAATCATAGACTTCTAAGTTTGTTGAAAGTAACTGGTAAGTTGAATGGGAAAAAGATAATTGAGAGGGTGGTGGCACACACAGAAAATCAGATTAGGTAGGAAAAATGCACTTTAATAATTGATAGAGGATGTGTCTATCATTTGTTTGTATTGAAGAAATTATGTGAGAAATACTTAGAGGAACAGAGTGATTTAATGTGTCATTTATGTATCTGGAGAAAGTATGTGATAGATAGACTTTGTGGAAAGTTCTACAAATAAATGTTGTGGGAAGAAAGCTATTAAAGCAGTAAGAGTTTTTATCAAGAGGGTAAGGGACATGTGCGAGTAGCTAGAGAGGAGAATAAGTGGTTCTAGGTGAAGGTGGGTCTGTATCAGGGGTGTCATGTCACTGTGGCTGTTGATTTGGTTATGGATATGTACATGCATATATATTTGAATATTTGAATATGTGTCAGACATCATGTCTTTCGTGCTTTAGCAAGGTAGTTTCAGGAAGAGTTGACTGAGTCTTTTAGGTTAAGCATGGCTCTTTATCCTGTTCAGTCTTTTAGAAAAAGATTATACAGATAGGCAGTTAATAGATAGATAGAAAAAAGATAATACAGGAGGTGGGAATTTTCAGCCTTGTGCTTCTACCCCTCAACCACCTTTTACAACATACCTAAGGCTTGTGGAGTTATGTTCTTTCTCTTTTCCCAGGGATTAGGGGATTATTCTAATTACAGTTCTCTAGATTTTTATCAGTAAAGTAAAGCTGTAGAAAAATTTCACTTAATGTTTATGTATCATATGTCACAGATGGAGAAATTTATGGATGGAAGGTAGGAATAATAGAACTAGTTCCCATCTTCCCTTGTATTCCAGTGCCATTTCATTTAATGTAGCTTTCAGTAGGGGACAAAGGAGAATTGAAGGATACATGTATCTTCCATTTAACCATAATGAACTGTGCTTGTACAGTTAGCTTATATTCAGACCACAAGGCCATTGCTGTGTTTTGGAGGAAAATGATGTAATGCTTTGTTTCAGAAAACTGTGATTGACAAGTACATCAGGTCCTCAACTTACAAATGGGTTTCATTCCTGACCCTGTTTGTAAGTTGGGAAATATGAAAAAAAAAATGCATAAAATTAAAATAGATGCCTTTACCTGACTGTAAATATGTATTAGATAATGTATTCTAAAAGTAAATATTGTTATTAGAACATCATATTAAGTAACACTTAAGGAAAAAAGATTCAGCTCTGCAGTTCTTAAGCACAAATGATTGATTTTATGTTGGGCTAGGAAGTAAATATTGTTTTTTAGAGCTCGTTCATAAATACAGGTGTTCATTGGTCAAATGTTTGTGAATTAATGAATCCCCCCTGTACATAAAATGAAGTTGTATGGAAGTGCCAATATTCTGTTTGGTTTGCTACTGTGTGTGTGTGTGTGTGTGTAACAACTTGCTTAACGAGAGAGGGCTGCTGAATGTGTAACCTTCAAATCTTCTTTGTCAAAGTTCAGAATTAATTCTGGTCACATAGTAAATGATTTTCATGTTCAGACACCTTTTTTGTCATATGCAGGAAGTTATGAAGAATCTTAACGAGCATTGTTGTTTAATTTATATCTTCTTTTTTTTCAGTGAAGGTATGTGAAAAACAACTCATAATACGAGAGAAAAAGGTGCAGCAAATAACTAGAGAGAAAGATGTGATGAATTTGCTGAACAGTAACCAGAACCCCAAGGCTCCCTTCTTTGTTAAACTTTCCTATGCTTTCCAAGGGGAGTTCAAACTCTGTATCCTTTTTAATCTTATGAAATTGATTATGCACATTTGATACCTACGTGAACATAATGTTAAAGCTTACCTTAACACGTTAAAGCTGCTGTCTGGGATTTCCAGTGTATCTGTAGATGATGAAGTGAATGTTGTGATATTGCGGTTGAATTGCGGTTAATTGCAGTTAGAAGTTAAATTGCTTGAGTTTAAAGGAAGATCATAAAAGTGAATAGTCTTTTAGGATAGCATGGTTATATAGAATGTATGGCAGGTTATAGGTTGGTCAAAAAGATATTAGGAAAAGATATAGGCTGTGAAAGAAATGGAAAGATGTTGATGTATGAGGAACTGCTAAGATTACAAAAATGAATGACAGGAATGATTTGGGATCTAATGCATCAGAAGTATTTTATGCATAGTGATGGTGTGAATGAAGACATTGGTCACCCTTATTGAATCAACTTAGTGTGCATATTTAAAGAGAAAGAGACAGTATTATGATTGTGGAAGTTTTTTGTGTTTCGTTTCATTCTGAGCATTGCTTGAGGATGTACACAAATCATATGAGAGGTTGTATGAACCTGGTCTATATGTCTATCCATATATCTATATATCTGATACCAGTTCCTTGTAGGAAAGCCCATGAAGGGTGTGGCCAAGGCAGTCTCCACTTATCCCAGTTTTTACATGCCTCCCTTGCACACACTATTCCACACCTTTTTTTCCATTTCTCTTCCTCCAGTACTCCTCCACTCTGTTTCCCTGATCTACCTAATGGAATTGATTATAGAATAGATAGATAGATGGATAATTTGATAGATAATTGACATAGTTAGTTGAAGGTACAAAAAGAAAGATAAACTGTAGAAGAGAGAATTGAGTGGGGCAAGGGTTATATTAGATGATGTCAGAGGAGAGATTGCAATCAAGTACATTGGAGCTATTTTGTGTTTGACATTGTTGTAAATGGAGACTGACTAATTTGATGAATCATATGGCCTTGCAGAGTGAAAAAGTAAGAAGCACTACATTGATGCAGAAGTTCATGCTTTCATGCTCTTGATAGGATTGAAGATGTATGGTAAAATACAGAGGCTATATATGTCTAATGAGCCCTATATTATGAGATTAGAGTAAAGGATAATGGAATACGGTAAGCTTCTTTGTTGTTTTAAGTGAACTTTTTTGTTTATCAGATACTTTCCTGATGAATTTTTGCAGGTTTATTATGTATTAATAATAGTTTTTCTTTTGGAAGTAAAGAAACATTGAACCAAGATCACTGATTAAGATAGCTTTTTTTAATCAAAGTTGTATTCCTTAAGCAAAACTTCAGATTTTGTAATGACCTACTGTAAGAATGGTGAACTTTTGAATTTGATACAGAGAGTAGGTAATTTTGACAGAGAATGTGCAAGCTTTTATACAGCAGAAATTGTAAGGGCATTAGAGCACCTACATTCTTTAAACATCATTCATAGGTAAGAACGTAATTCTTTAAGGATTTAATATCAACGTATTTAAAATGATTAATGCTGTAGGCTTGTATTTTAACCCTTTTTGCATATGGCTTTAATATGATAGAAGTAGAAACACTTGTCTATATATATTAATATGATAGAAGTAGAAACACTTGTATATATATGCACCATACATTTATATTGTCTTTTTCTTTTCTTCACATTTGTTTGCTGTTTCTTGCGGTAGCTAGTAAGGCCTCATTCTCTGACATCCATTCTCTCTCTGTTATTTGTAATGCTCTGAAACCACAGTCTGCTATCCACAACTTACTGTATGCTCAAGTGAGCATCCCTTGTTTCCAATTTGGCCTCCCCCTTCTTTTTGTCCCCTCCTTGTTTGACAAATAGATCCTCTTTGTTGACTTTTTATCATTCATTCTCTCCATATGTCCAAAGCATTTCAGCACACACCTCTTCAACTCTGCCAGCCATACTTTTCTTATTACCACACCTCTCTTACCCTGTCATTACTTAGTCAACCTTCCTCAAACCACTTATTGTCCTCAAACATTTAATTTCTAACACCTACCCTTTTCTGTACTCTCTCATCTATAGCTTATACCTTGCATCCATGCAACATGTTTGGGAATATTATACTTTCAAAAACCCATTTTCACTCTCAGTGATCCAAGAACTTTTGTACCCCACCAAGCCTATGACACCTATGCCTTCCATGGTTCCTTTCACTGCCATTTCCACTTTCACTTCTTCCAAGCTGTCTCCATTCAAATTCACGCTCCAAATGACCTCTCCCTTTTCATTGCTAAACCTAATGATTTTTCTTTTGTTTATATTTACTCCCAATGTTTTTTGACATACATTCCCAAACTGAGACTGGCTTCTGCTGTTTCTCATCAACAAATGACAACTGACTCATCTCTGCTTTCCCCACCTGTAACAGACTGCATACCTGACTTCTCCAAGGCCCCTACATTCACCTCTCTCACTACCCCATATATAAACAGATAAATCAATCACTTGCAATCACCCACCCTCCCCTCTACCTGCTCATGCACTTAACTTGCTTGAGTATTAAATACTCCATGCTCCTAATAGGTTTCCTTCCACGTGAATCATATAGTTGTAGCACCTTCCGTAGAGCATCTCTATCAGCCATGCAATATGCTTTCTTCAGATCCATAGATGCCACATGCAAATCCTATTGTTTCTTTAAGTCTTTCTCACACACATTCTTCAAAGCAAACATGTGATCCACATATCTTCTGAAAGTTGCACCATGAGTGAAAAGTTGCCTTTGGCAAGGCTGTACTTATTAATAGGGGAACAGCCTTGTCAAAGAACTTCTTACCTTGAAGGAGTCCACATTTCCCTGCTACTGGAAGTGGTGCAGCCTTGGGTTTCAGGAGACTTAAAAGAGGTCCTGGGTAACACCAGGAATCTTTTATAGGATGCTAGGTGCTCTCGCTGGACTGAGTTAGAGCATATGAAGCAGCTGGGGAACTATGAAAAGGTGTGTGGGGCCTGGTTGTGATAGGGAATTGTAGTTTTGGTATATTACACGTAACAGCTAGAGAATGGATGTGATCAAATGAGGCCTTTACTTTGTCTGTTCCTGGCACTACCTCATTAATTTAGGGAACAGTGAACAAGTCTGAAAAAAAAAGAAAATAATAATAATAATGACAATGATAATGATAATATAATAATGATAATGATAATAATAATAATGATAATAATATATTGATGATAATAATAGAAGTAATAATGATAGTGAAAATAATAATCTACTACTACATCTACATATTTGATGCATGTTCCAATTGGAACTCCCTCAAAAGGGTGGCCTCAGTAACAGAGTCTCCATAACTAAAGAACTCCATTGCCGCTTCTTAACCTTCAGTGCCTCACCCTTAACACGACACTGGCAGAGCGCAAGTCTGGTGCAGTGTTTGGAGAGGCTCCTACCTAATGTTCCTAATGACTGCTTCTATATAATGCTCCTACCTATTACTGCTACCTAAAGTTTTTACCTAATGCTCCAGCCTTAAATGTTTCTGCCATAATAATGATGGTGATGATAATAATAGTAATGATAATGATAATGATAAAAATGATGATAATAGTAATATTGATAATCCCTAGTGCTGTGGGAGAAAGAATACTACCTACATATCTCTTGCATGTCGAAGAGGGCAACTAAGGGGCAGGAGTGGGGCCTGGAAATCTTCCCCCCTTGTATTACTTTCCAAAAGGAAGAGCAGAGGAAAGAGCTAGATGATCTTTTGCCCTTTATGGCTCATTCATCTCTTTTGGACATTACCTTGCTCTTGTGGGAAATATCAAACATGTATGAAAATTTATAGTATGATAATATGAAGTGGAGAAGCATCCAAGGAAAACCATGGAAAGGTCTGTGAGGCTTGGATTAGATAGGGAGTTGTGGTTTTGGTGGGAAATATTAAACATGTATGAAAAATGATAATATTGATAATGATATGCAGTGGATGAAGCAATCTCAGAAAACCATGGAAAGGTCTGTGGGGAATGAATTGGATAGGGAGCTGTGGTTTCGGTACACTACACATTTCAGTTAGAGAATGGAGGTAAACGGATGTAGTATTTCTTCTGTTCCTGGCGCTATGCTAACACAGGAAACGGCAGTCAAGTGTGAAAAAAATATGTCCCACTCTCTCTCTCCTTTTCATGTTAGTTGTCTAATATCTGATCCTTTTGGAAACTCCTGAAGAGGGTGGGTACTGCAAAAGACTCTCCATAACTGGTGAACTTCAGTGTTGCTTCTTAGCCTTTTACTGCCTCACCCTTTACAGGCCACTTGCAGAGGGCAACTCTGACTTAGTTTTTCTAGAGGCTCCCACCTAATGTTCCTACCGACTTCTTCCTAATGCTAGTTCCTTGCATCCTACCTAGTGATGCACTGCCAAGAATAGATTAAGAACTGCTTCAGATGCTCCCCTTACCCACTAGCTTTCATGTATAATTCACTGAAACTAGAGCCCCCTATCCACAGTCAAGCCTCACAGACCTCTCTATGTTATCCCCGACCCTTTGTTATTCCCCAGTTCAGCCCATTGACGGCATGCTTCACAATGTATACCCTATCAGTCAAATTTGTACCGTCCTATGGACATTTAACACCCTCCTGCATGTTCAGGCCCTGATAACTCAAAACCTTTTTTTATTCCATTCTTTACTTCTCTTTTTCGGTGGACTCATCCCCCTTGCTCCCTCCATGTCAACCGTGTATATATTCTAATTCAGTCTAACTTATCCACAACATATGTCCAAACCATTTTAGCACACCCTCTTCACCTCTCTCTTATGCAGTCGTTCCTAAGGCAACCAACCCTTCCCATAGCACATGGAAGCCAAAAGTATTACATTTTCAGTTCAACCACCCTCTCTCATTCTTTTGCATGTGTAAAGGCCAGGCTATAAGCAGGGCCCTTAGCAATAGCTTTCCATTTCAGAAAATTGTAGTTATTATTGCATTGTCATATCTAGGTTATGTATCTTTGGTTTAAAGGAAATATAGAAAACCTAACATTTTATCATTTTCAGATAATTAAGAGAAATAGTGGAATGCATTGATACCAGCTAGTTCTAGAAATAGTGGAATGCATTGATACCAGCTAGTTGTTCTCACATAGCTACGTAAAACAGCAATAAACAGTAGCTACAAACTGTAATTTGTTGTCATGCATTCAGGGTCTCGGTATATTTATGAATTGATTCATTGTTGCTTCTCTTTTCTTTTAAGTACTGCTACACTCCTATGATATTCTTCATAAGTAATTGCAAGTTTGGGGGAATGGATTAGGATTAACTTTAAAAAATATGTGAATAAATTAATTTTTTTTGCCTATATGATATAGAAGGCTTGCATGCAAGGAGGATAGTGTTTCCTGCATAGTCATGACTCTGTAATTTCTTATATTTTATTTATTTATTTTGCTTTGTCGCTGTCTCCCGCGTTAGCGAGGTAGCACAGGGACTGGTGTATGTAGGTTTCCTTATTTCAGTTTTGGAGTGCCTGGAAGTTTGTATTTTGAGTTGACCTATCTTTGATCTGAGGTAGCATTTTAAAGATTGTGTGCTGTCTTTTGAAAATATAGATGAGTCATGGATATATGTCACAGCACTTAGTTTATTGGTTAATATAGGTGGGTTCCATACTATGTATCATTCAAGCAAGTTAAAGAGACTTATCCCTGTTGTTTGTACATTGTTTAAGTATAGAATGGAGTCTTATGTTTCAGAGCTGATTTTCTTGCTTCTGTGCTTTAATTATTTCCATGTTTAGGGAGGTAGGTTTGATTTTTCAGCACTTTTCTCTAAAGTGAGTTTTGGTAATTAATGATTGCTTCTATTATGCAATAAGCAATGAAACTTTCAGAATTATAGAAATCTTCATGAAGTGGTTTGAGGATTGCTGCTGGGTCTGTTTTATGAAAGCATGTAGATACAGTTACTTAGAATGCATGGAGATGATTCTGCATGTGCCACTCTGCTTTGGTTTTGTTAAATAGTGTAGGTATCAATTGTAGACATGAGAAAGAAGTTTTTATTCACGTCTTAAATTTTATTCTTACAGGGACCTTAAGCCTGAGAATATTCTTCTCGATGAACGTATGCACATCAAAATTTCAGACTTCGGCTGTGCTAAAATTCTCAATAAAGAGGAAGCGGAAGGTGTAGATGGTGAGCTATTACTTTCATATTTGTTTCAGTGGAAGATATTTTTGATGGATGCTGATACCCTGTCACCTCATACATTGAGAAATATCTTTGAATTAGTATGACAAAACACAGATAGTTTATGTAGATCTCTTTCTCGTATGCCCATATCCTTCAGGAATCCCCATCAAGGGGCTGGCCATGGCAAAAGAGTCTCCACTTATCCCTCACATATGCCATTCCACTCACTTTTTCCCACATTTCTCTTTCTCCATATTTTTCTACTCTATTTCCCCATGTCTTCCCCTTATACCAACTCCTTTAATCATACTATCATAAACTCTATGTAAACTTCCCATCTTGCATGTATTACAGATGCCCAACCACCTCAGAGTATGACATTGCACTCGCTGCACAATTCATTCCTTTTGCATATCCTACCATACCATATTCTTCTCAAATTTCAGTAAAGTCTACAGCCTGGATTCTTGACCTTTGCATAATCAAGCCTCGATCACTCAAAATCTTTTTCACTCCATCCTTTCATCTTCATTTTGGTCTCCCCATTTTCTTTGTTCCTCCATGTTTGATACATATATCCTCTTTGTGATGCAGGGTGTTTGGATCAAGTGTTTGCTTTAAAGAATGTGTGAGAAATACTTAGAGAAACAGATGGATTTGTATGTGACATATATGGATCTAGAGGAAGCAATTGATAGGGTTGATAGAGATGCCTTTTGGAAGATCTTAAGAATATATGGTGTGAGAGAAAAGCTACTAGAAGTAGTGAAAAGTTTTTATCGAAGGTGAAAGGCATGTGTATGAGTAAGAAAAGAGAGTGAATTTTTCTAAATGAAGGGTGATCTGTAGCAGAGGTGTGTGATGTCACCATGTTCGTTTGATTTGTTTAAGGATGAGGTGGTGAGGGAGGTAAATATGAGATTCTTGGAGTATGCCGTCTGTGGGGAATGAAAGGGCCTCACAAGTGACTCAGTTGTTGTTTGCAGATGATACAGCACTGATGGAAGATTTGAGTGAGAAATTGCAAAAGTTGATGACTGAGTTTTGAAAAGTGTGTGAAATGAAGTGGAGAGTAAATGTGAATAAAAGTGAGGCTAATTAAGTTTAGCAGGGTTAAGGGACATGCCAGTTGGGATGTGACTTTTAATGGAGAAAAATTGGAGGGAGAGAAATGTTTTAAGTACTTGGGAGTGGACATGGCAGTGAAGTGAAGGTGAGTCATAGGGTGGGTAAGTGGTCAAAGGTCCTGGGAGCATTGAAGAATGTAGGGAAAGAGCGAATGTTATCAGGAAGGGCAAAACTGGGTGTGTTTGAAGGTATAATAGTCCCAACAATATTATATGGATGCAAGGGCATGGGCTGTAGGTAATGCTATATGGAGGAGGGTGGGCTGTGTTGGAAATTAAATGTATGAGGACAATATGTGGTGTGGGGGTTAAATCAAGTAAGTAATGAAAGTGTAAGTTTTCCATGTCAGTGAATTAACACCAGGAACAGATGAAGAAAAGCTACATCTGCTCACATCCATTCTCCAGCTGTCATATATAATGCTCTGACAGACCTTGCCAATGTTTTATCCTGGATGCTTAAAATACCCTAGTTCAGTCCACTGATTGAACATCAACCCCAGTACACCATATCATTCCAGTTCACTCTATCCCATGCACACCTTTTACCCAGCTGTTCTTGTTCCCTCCACTTCTGATAAATATATCCTCTTTTTCAACCTTTCCTCACTCATTCTTTTCATATGTCCAAAACATTTCAATGCCCCCTCTTCAGCACTCTCAACCACACATTTTTATTACACACATCTCTCATATCATTTCATTGCTTACTCGATCAAACCACCTCACACCACATACTGTCCATCCATTTCATTTCCGTTACATTTACACCTTCACACAACCGTATCTAAAGTCCATCCCTTACATCCATATTATATTGTTGGGACTACTCTTCCTTCAGAGATTCCCATTTTTGCTTTCCTAGATTATGTTCTTTCTTTCCTCATGTTCTTCAGCACTCCCAGAACCTTCGACCCCCCCCTCATCTTATATCTCACTTTTGCTTCTGTGGTTTTATTCACTGCCATATCCACTCCCAGATATCTAAAATGCTTCTTTTTTTCCAGTTTTTCTCCACTGAAACTCTCACCCCAACTTATATCCTTACCAAAGACAGGTATTCTTTCACCATTTGAGACTGTAAGACAAGATTTTCTGATAGATTTTGTCAAGATAGCTCCTTTTGAATTGGGCATTAGCTCCAGAACTTTAGTTGTGATAAGAGAGAATTATGAAATGGGGAAAAAAAAGACATGGGAAAGTATTTAGGAATTTTGGAGGAAGTGGAAAATCTGTCTTACAATGTGCCAGGTCATAGTTATTGAGAAAAACATTAGAGGGTAAGAAAGGGTCTAGATCAGAGATAGAGTTCTCCGTCCCCTTTCAAGGTGAAATTTGGGAACATCCCAATTCAGTATTTATTGGTATTTACTCTTGCAGTGTTGAGATGTAAGAAAACCTGTGGGACAAGTTTTTTTTATCAACAATTTCTTTTGTCATTAAAAAAATTGGGACTCAAGCAGAAAAAGGAAGATTCATGATCTGCACTTGTTAAATACCTCTATCAAAAATCACAGATTCAAGATGACTAATGTACAAAGCATGTGCCAATTCTTATGGTTAATTGATCAAGCAAACTGGACCTAAAGGACAGTTATAGGCACATTCTGATTCACCCAGATTGAGAATGTTTTTTTGTCTCTCAGAATAGGAAACCAGACTTGTCAGTTCAGGGTGATACTTTTTTGGATTATGCAGCTCCCAAAAACCCTCTCCCTTTTAGGCCAAAGGTCTACACTGCCTGAACAATCATTTAGTAATCTTAAAGGTCAGTTGGTAAAAGTGTCTGACAAGAATTATAAGTGTAGTGTACTTTTTTAGAGGGAGGTGTTATTGTCAACTGTTCAGTCCCAGGCCAAAGTGTCTTAACATCAACTGGAACTTTTTGGAAAAGTTTAGTTTTGCAGCAATTCTCTGGTGACCCTGAAGACCAAAATGGACATTCTAGGTAATAAAGCTTCTCTTTCTTATAACAGATTTTTAGGAACCTTTACCTCAAGGCATCTTATTGTGTTTGCATATATGAGGAGCTGCCATGACAACACAATTTCTGAAAGTAGAGATGAATTCAACTGGATCCCTTCTTTACCACCAAGGCAATGACTTGTTACCCTATGTCTCTCTGGTGTTAGGCAGAAGTTGCAATAGGCATCTTGGTTGTTTAACAGAACTGTTATGACCAGATTTATGTTTTCTACCCAGTAAACCTCTTAAAGAAAATTCTCCCCAAACTTTTATTCATTTCTATTATCTTTATTTGTGTATATACTTTTCTTGATTTAGTGATTGTATCCCATAGTGGGAGTGACTGTCTTGTTGCAAGATGCTGTCTCAATCTTGATTCATGATCCTAATGCTAAATTTTGGGTTTTGGAATATGCACATGGGCTTTCTCAAACCTCTTTGCAGTCTGAGATTTGGAGAGCATTGATAAGATGATCTTATATGTAGTATTTATCTCTACTGAAAGACGTTATCAGTCAGTGTGAAATCTTCCAGTCTTTCCTTAAAGATTTGGATTCTTCTCAGGTTCCTGAAGCTCTTTGTGTTGAATTTGTCTTTAGGCTTTATCATTATGAAATTAAACGCTAGGAATACTAAAGGAGTACCTGAAAGGAGTCACTTGTGTATGATTTTGGTATAAGCCTTTCTGGACCAACTCAAGCTTCTCCATTCTCTCTTTTGGAGTCAAGTTGTCTCCATGGTGCAGTATAAGTGAGAGCTATCAAAAATTTTTAATTTTTTTCAAACAGAGAATTGTTGTTGTTGGTGGAGCTGTATCAATTTTCAGTTGACAAAAGTGAGTACAGTTTCAGTGAAGAACTTCTCACTCCTTGTTACAGATTGGAGCACAGCCATGAAGCTGCAGGAGTGCCATAGAAGGGGTCCTGGAGTTTTCTAATTAATTGATAGTCAGGATTTTTTCCTGGATTTATTTTTTATTCTCAGTTGTCGTTTCCCATGTTAGTCAAGTAACACCATGGACAGATGAAGAAAGGCTGCATCTGCTAACATCCATTATGAATGTTTTATCATGAAAACTTTCTTCATGTTAGCTTTTGGTGCTGGAAGAAGAGTTTGTGAGATACTTGCAACATGCAGACAAATGAACTCTTAAAATTTTGACAGGGATATGTCCTGGGTTGAAGTAAAATCTAAATACATCTATTCTTATTTATACTTAGAAGACTTCAGCTGGAAAGCTTTATTCCTTAAACCCTGTTATATCTCCATGAGAATTGTTAGAGATCACTTGAGACATATAAAAAGAAAGGGAGCACATGTTTGTATTAAGGAAGCTTAAATCCTCTTTCAGTAAGGAACATCACTTCCTGGATTAAGAGACTTATTTCATTGCCCTACCTGGCCTGTATGTTAGAGCCCATGATTTTGGGGGGGTAACCTCCACCTTTCCCTTCCTGAGGAACCTTCCCTGAGAGAAGATCAACTGTGGAGGTCTTTGGCCATCTTCTGTTATATAAAACAATGATACCTTTCTCTAGATGTCAAGGATTGACCTTGTGTGGCACTGGGTGTACTCCCTCTCAGGCAGATTGACACTACCTTGCTGGATGTCTCATTAAGGCTTTTTTTTTTTTTACCATCCTTTTTCATACTGATATGGTCTTTTGGTTTGTAAGATGATCCAGTTCTTGAGAGAAGTGTAAATTTCAAAGATTGAAAAGCTGTTTTGCTCTGAGTTGATGACTTGCAAGCCATTTTTCAGGGTTGTGTATACCACCCTATGTCTCCTCTATTCCTCAAAAATTTCTTTTCACCAGTGGTGACAACCTTGAAGTTGAAGAATCAATTCTGAGAATTATAAGGTAGGCCAGTTCGAGTGGCTGACAGGACAATGATGGCATTACCTGGTGGAAGTTGCTGATTGGTTGGTAAGTAGATTCAGGTTGAGCTAGTAGACTGTTAGCACCAAATAGGTGGTTAACAAGGAGTAAGAGGCACTTACCTCACCAAAAGGCAGGAGTTTAAGAGTTTTTTAACCATCAGGATTCTTAGAGATTCTCATGAAGCTCATATGGCTTTGACATAGGGAGAAATTTGTTTTCATACATTGAAACTTACAATATTTTGCATGTAGATGGTATAGATACATCATATAAACTGTAAAGAATGTAGGTAGTAGTTGGTAGGCAGCCAACAACCAGGGAGGTACATTGCCAATACCACCTGCTTGGGTATTGGAAGGGTTAGTGATATCTGCTTAGTGAGGCAACACTTCAGTGGTTGTCAAGTTGCACTCCTCTGAGCCAGGTACCTGTCTTTTCTTTCTGCCTCAGTAACACACTTGCTAGTGGCATTCTGTCTACAAACTCACAGTCTCACCTTGTCATACATAACACACACTATGTGCTAGCCCTGCCTTTTGGCAAAATGGTACGAACAGTAGATAGAAGTAGTAGGAAGGAACATTTAGGCAGGAGCATTAGGTAGAAACATTTGGTAGAAGTAATAGGTAGGAGCATTAGATAGAAGTAGTCGTTTGGAACATTAGGTAGGAGCCTTTGCAAACACTGCACTAGAGTTGCCCTCTGCCAGTGGCCTGTTAAGGATGAGGCACTAAAGGCTTAGAAGTGGCATAGAAGTTCTTTAGTCATGGAAACTCTGTTGCCGTGGCCACCCCTTTGAGGGAGTTCCATTTGGAACAGGCATCAGAGATATAGGTAGAAAGATGAATATGAACATTCAAACTGTATGAAAAATTATCATGTTGTGTCACACTTCTCATGATTAATTATCATGGCCACAAGAAGATATTTGTCTAACCTGTCAGACATTGTTCACCATGATTGATTCTTTATTCTATTATCAGTAGTAATTTGATAGGCACTTAACTTTTTTCATCAGTTATGGACAAGCATAAAATGAATATTCATTTTTTATTTGACACAAGTTATGCACAACTGCATAAGTAGGAATCTTAGTTTAGTTAAAACTAGTTTTGGATAAGAAAAGGTGGATTACGTACTTGCAAATTTGGTACATGTGAATTCAGTATAAACAAGGGTGCTTTGTTCATTCTTTAGCTGTTCATCTAGCTCCTCAAGAAATCTTAATTTTGAACTTTCATCTTCAGCTTAGCTTTCATCCTCTCCCTCCTGAGACTCAGAAGTCTTGTTGTTCTACTGCTGAGACTCAGTCCTCTCATTCTCATGCTGTGACTTGGAGGTCTTCGGTTTTTACTAGCTTGGTTTGTGAACTTTTACATGGTACAAAGCCATGTTGGTGCTCATCAGCTTTGTTATTGCTAATCAAGTATTTTGAAATGTTCCTTGATCACTTTTTTTTATGTTACATCAAACTATCTGGTTTATATTGTTTTGGCAGAAGCCTGGATCTTCCTTTGTCTGTTGATAGCAAAAAGCCAGTATGTGAAGTTTTGCTATGTTGCTATCATTAATGGATTGTCCTACAAGTAATGTCATTGGTCGTATTATTGACAAGATTGAATTGGAAATTATGAGATATTTCATCTAGTCCCATAGCAGAGTTTTCTGTGCATTGGTATCTTGCTGTTATAGAGAGGGACAGAGGAAGAGAAGAATAATGGTTTTGTCAGACAGTATTTTACTTGTTTTTTTTGAGTTAGAGAGTGAAGTTTCTAATGTAGAGGATATTTGAATTTGTAACTTTGTATTGATTTTTTGTGTCCTATCTTTGCTAATCTAATTGCAGATGGCAGAGGACGCAAGAGCAGCTTTGTGGGAACAGCACAGTACGTTTCACCAGAGCTATTAGAATCCAAGAAATGTGGCCGAGCATCTGACCTTTGGGCCCTTGGTTGCATTCTCTACCAAATGGTATCTGGTCTTCCACCTTTTAGGTCAAGGTTGGTATAAAATATTTACTATATTTATAAAGTGTTGGAAAAGTACCTTACATAATGAAATATCCTTAGGGATAGAGGGGAAAGAATACTGGCCAGGTGTCCCCGACATGTTGTAAAAAGCAGCCAAGAAGGGCTGGAGTGGGTGGCTGGAAATCCTCCCTTCCTGTCATACTTTCCATAAGAAAAAAAGAAATAGAAAGTATGTGTTAATTTTAAGTGAGAAAAATTGTACAGATTTTTTTTTTTTTTTTGATACCCTTCATCCATATCATGCTTCTGTAAACTCATAGAAGGTGTGTAAATGACATTGATGAAGTAGGCAAACAGACTTTAGAAAATGCCACAGTTGTGCTTAATATAGATAAAAATTTAACTATAGTATTACTGATGAGCAGTTACAAGACATCAGAAACAGAGTTAAAGATGTACTCCAGTGACCTATTTGTGATATCTGTATCTCTGATGCCCATTCTCTCTGGGAACATCTTTAAGGCAGTGGCCACAGCAAAAGAGTCTCCATAACTGGTGATAACGTATTTTCATAATTCCCCATCTCAGCTATCTGTCATTATGCCAGTATGGATTTTTGTGAATGGCGCTCTATGTAGTGATGATAGATATGCATTTTTCATGCTGGAAAGCAGATATTTAGACCTGTCATTATGAAAGACTGTTATACAATACCAAGTAGTCTTTGTTATTTACAGGAGTGAGTGCTATATTCTCCAGTAGCACATTAGAAATAGAGATGAAATTTCCAGAACCTTTACTTAAATTGAATTTTCTTCTGCTCTCACCTAGCAAATAGGATAAGGTATTGACATCAACATGTTAGTTTGAAATACTAATTTACAGTGCTAAGTAGTTTGTGTTTTTTACAGGAGTGAGTACTATATTTTCCAGAAGATATTGAAACTAGAGTATGAATTCCCTGAGGGATTCTGTGAAGAAGCTAAAGACTTGGTGCAAAAACTCTTGGTAAAGTATTCAAACTTACAGTTGTTGAAAATAATATTACTGTCTTTTTTTATAAGCCATTTTAGAAAAATGTTTGTAGCAATGACGCTGTTGCAAGTTGTGAATTTCTCCATTTATTTCATCCTTTGTAATTAAGAATGGTAAAACATAGATTCATGATACTTACAGGTGGTTGAGGCGGACCAAAGATTGGGGGCTTGTGACTGCGAGGGCTATCCTAGCATAAGAAGTCATTCTTTCTTTGCTAACCTAGACTTTGACTCCTTAAATGAGCTCACACCTCCAAAAATTGCTCCGTTTATGCCTCATGTCGGGAATGAGGTAAGAGATACTAGTTTGTAAATTACAAGAATGCCAGTTCTCAGATTTTTATTCATTATTCATACCATATCTTCATACATAGAAACTTTGGTTTTGCCTATTTTTACATCCTTTTGATGTCCACATATAATTCATGAACTCATGTTTTTTCTTTGTTTGATGTAGAATTGTTGACATGTTTGCCATTCTCGGACTCCTGCATGGTCATTACACGAAAACCAGAGAACCAATATTAAGTCACTCTTCTGTACACCATCAGATCATAGAATCCTTTGTTAGAGTCAGAGCTCATCAAATGTAATTAGTCAGGTGGTGAACTGCTTTAGGAACCGAGTTACTATGTCTGTTTTTATTAGAGTTGTTTGAGGTTCTGATAGCAACAGATAGTTGCAGAGCAACTCCTTCCTTTTCAGCTTTTCCTGCTCATTTTTTTACAATTCAGGCTCTCGTACTGGAATGATTTAGGATTGTGATTGTATTTTTGTATTGTATCAAAATGAAATATTGTGAGGGGGAAAGTGCAACATCTTATATCCACTTGATTGAACCTGAGGTTTGATGGTTCTGCCTGTTACAGATTTCATAGAAATATTGATCTTTTTATTGTAGTCATATTCATCAGTTTCCCCTTTTAGAAAGTTAGAATACAAGGAAGGTAGGGTTTCTAGCCCCCTGCTCCCCTCCCCTTTAGTCGCCTTTTATGACACGTGAGGAATGCATGGGAAGTATTCTTTCTATCCTATCCTTGCACTACCTCGCTAACATGGGAGACAGCGACAAAGTATACTAATAAAAAAAAGATATCTGTATATTCATCAGTGACCCTAGAGTTTCATTCCTACAGGGAAGATGTCAGTGTAATCCTCTGATAGAATTAGGTCTGGAGAATGTCAGTTTCAAGAGAAAGATCATTGAAATGGTAAGAGGTGTTAATGAACTTTATTCTTGGATTATTTACCAACCAGAAGTTTCCAGTTGAACCACTCAGAATTTGAACAATGTTGAAGTAGAACTTCTAAATTTTACATCAGTTATGGTACTGAGGGAATTTATGCATCATCTTACTGGACTTTTAAATTTTCTCATGTAATGCCGTCAATGATTTTTGAATTCAACTTGATAGCATGGAAAATGACCGTGGTGGATTGAATAAATCTCTGTTGTCATGCAGTTCGGAGGTTGATAAGTTATTTTTCAAAGTTGTGAGCAGCATTTTCTCTTCTCAGCATAGTTGAAAAAATACAAGTAGGGTCTAGTCCTTTCTACTCAGAGTGGCTGGATCCACATACACCGAAAGATGGAAAAACCCCAGCACTCTAGACACAACCAAACAGACAATCCCAAATGGGACAGGAATAAAAGAAAGCAACATGCTCTTAATGAACTTTATGCATCCTGTCTGATTGGTTTGGCCAGATCTGGTTGGAAGGCAAAATATATTCAAGCATATAAGGAATGCAGTATCTCCAGTGAGTATGAAGGAGGAAAGTAAAGGATGACTACTTCCATAACTGTAAAATATGTTATGAAACTATGTATGTTTTGTATAAGAACATTAGATACAAAAGTAGCTGTGTGGGGAATGCTGGTGTTTGAAAATACTTTCAGTCATTTGAAGATCTCAACTCTGATTGGTTGTTGAAGAAGAGATGTGTTGTATGATCTTGCATTGTGTTTTGTCGATTGATTTTAGGTCATATATTCCAAATGATAAGAACATCAGGGATGTGAATCTACTTGGTGCCTGTATTGTGTTTCTGAATTTTTATTGAATCATTTGTCTTTTGTCATTTTAGTTTGTGCTTCATCACTTTGGTGAGAAACAGTAGGATGGTGTAAAAGAAAAATTGTGTTTGGGTGATTCAATATCAGCTTCATATTCATAATGAAATCTGCTACTTTGCTCTTCAGCTTTAACATACAGATATTCCTTTTATTTTCTCAAATCAGCCTTTATTGATGGATTTCTCATATTTTACTTGTGTGGACACTAGTAGATACTGGGATCATCTAAAATCATTGTCTGGCATACAACAAATGAGTCATATCTGTAGATGAATCATTTATTCTCATGGTCCATAGTGCTCACCAGCAGCTGATAATTGTGTCCTCTTCTTTGGTTATTCATACTGTATGAACCCTAAACTCTTACACCTTTGCTCATTTTACTGTGTCTTAGTATATCAATTGTGATACCATATGTTTTTGAAATTTTGCTTCATACATAGTAAAGGGAAAGTAATGTGTTAGTTATCATAAAGTCTGGGAATGAAGTTATGTAAATACAGACGTTCATTATACCATAATTCTATTGTGTGAAATATCTTTACTGAACAAGTACTAGTGGAATTTAGAAAGAATGCAGTGGCTCTTTCTGTCTGTAAGGAGACCTTTTTGGGATTCTGAGAGTTAGTCAAATTTAAATAGATTATTTTTATGAAAACCATTTCTGATATACCTTTACCATCTTTCTCTACAGATTGATTGGGAATTTAAGAACCAGCCCGGGTTGGAAAAAAATGAGCTAGAACTAATGCTCGGACTTAATATCAAAGATAAAGGGAGATCCAAGAATGATAAAACCAGTGACTCTGAGGCCACCAAGAAATCAGGTTTTTCATGTTTCAGTTTACCTGTTTACCTGTTAGTTGTGTATATTTGTAGTTTACAGTGATTGCAAATTGAAAGAACTCTTGGGATTCAGGCTTGTTCTCCATTCATTGATTTTTAGCTTTCAGAGAACAGACAGACACTAAATTAGTTTGTGATTAACCCTTGTATTTAAGGGAAGATAGTTATTGTAGAATTATCCCCAAACTCATCCCAGTAACAGAAATGGATTTTGCAAGTTGGTGTAGTATTCTCACAAGAGAAGTTGTTTTTTGATTGGCCATTATGGAATTTTACAGAAAACATTAAAGAGAAGAATGAGTTGTCAGTTGATGTTGATAGTTGAAATGATATGTGAAGGTAAATAAGAGAAGAAATGAACTGAAAATATCATTGTGTGTAAGACTATTTAGTTTGAAAATATCTGCCAGAATATTGAATTTAACTTTACTTTAAATATGGCTTAAGGTTATGTCTATCTATCTATATCTCTAATGCCTGTTCCCTTTAGGAACTCCCTGAAGGGGATGGCCATGGCAAAAGAGTCTCCATAAATTGTGAACTCCAATGCCATTTCTTTGCCTTCAGTGCCTCACCCTTAACAGGCCTCTGGCAGAGGGCAACTCTAGGGGAGTGTTTTCAGAGGCTCCTACCAGCTGCTACGACCTAATGTTTCTACCTTATGCTCTTGCTTAATGTTCCAACCTACTACATCTTCCTAATGCTTCCAGCTAATGCTCCTACACCTTAGGCTCTTGCTTTAATGTTCCAACCTACTACATTTACCTAATGTTCCCAGCTAATGCTCCTACCAACTACTTTTACCAAATTTCTCTATCTAATTCTCCTGTCTAATGTTCCTACCTACTACTTATATCTGTTGCGCTAAACACATTACCTATAGACAGGAGTAGTGCATAGCGCTCAGTGCAGGAAAAACTAGATTTAGGAAGAACTAGTTTTGTGAATTGAGTGTTGTTGCGTGTTAAGTGTGACAAGGAGAGGTTTTATGTTTTATGCCAGCAGTCCACTTATGAGTGTAACTTGACATCCATTGAAGTGCTTTCTCTTTGTAACCATCACTAACCCTCCCAGAACCCAGGCGGGTAGTACCATTGTCATTTTCACGTAATTCAGGATCGTCCAGTTGGTCCTCTAAGTCTAGCTGAAAGCTGCTCAGTTTCCCTCCTAGAAAATTTAGGAGAATGCACTATCATTAGCATGGTTAGAGGATGACTTATTGTGGGAAGAAATTATCATCACTGCCAATATGGCAAATCATCCAGCCTTGAAATAGAGATGTGAATCTCAGTGTGAAATTGTGTATATTTTTTTTTTATTATAATTTATCGTTGTCTCCCAAGTCAGCGAGGTACCGCAAGGAAAAAGACGAAAGAATGGCCCAACCCACCCACATACACATGTATATACATACAC
>JAUUDZ010022994.1:0-11219 GCA_032361705.1 Panulirus versicolor | reverse complement strand
ATGTGGAGCCCGTCCAGTGGTCGAACTCTGTCGTCTGTCACACGGAACGACGTGACTAGCATAAGACAGATCAGCTCCAGGGAGCCCGCTCCCGCACTCCACTCACAGAGCAACTAGGGATGCAATTTGGTCCCTAATTAACCAGGGTAATGCATGAGAACTCTCTGTCTTTACTATCCGTAGGGCTCAAAAGCTTTTTGAGTTCTCTTTGTGCCAACTTGTCTAAATACATACAACGCAAAGACTAAAAGTATCGTTATCAAGACAGCAAACAGTAAAACACACTTCATTTGAAAAGGTCAATTTACAGAACATTTCATCAGCGGAACAAATAAATGCCTAAAACACGAACGTATCACTTCACATCAAAGCTCCAGCATATTTCAAATCCTGTCCCGCCGTGTTCGCATTACAGTTTCCAGGTTGCCACACAAATGGCCAGGTTTTTTTTTTATTTTTATTTTTTTTACGGGTCAAGCCATCCTGTTAGGCACCATACATTCATTAAAGTGAGAATGTAAGTTGTAAGTAATAAGGGTCCTAGAACGTGAACGTCCATTTACCCTCGGTAACTAATGAGAAGCCTGGGCCAAGCGAAATCCTATTAAACCTTTTACCTTACGTTACCTTAGTACGCTGATATCAAAGGCTGTCTCTCTGCCTGTGACCAAGCTTCCTCTCGAGGACCTGGTCCATCAGGCTGTCTGTCCCAGTGTGTGTGTGTGTGTGTGTGTATCATACTTCTTCGTCGGTTACCCTGTCAGCAAAGTAGCGCCAGAACAGAAGAATAATCTCGCTTGCTCACATCCACTAACTGTCCTGTATAATGCACCGCAACCACTACCCCTATCCACACAGTCAAGGCCTTCAGACCATTATGTGGTTTACCCTAACACTTCATATTCCTTGGTTCGGCCCGTTAACAGCACTTCATCACCAGTATACCACATTATACCACATCGTTCCAATTCGCTATATTTCATGCCCGCCTCTCACCCACCTAAATTTTCTGGCCTGACCATTCGAATCATATTTCATTCCAATCCTTTCATCTCCATCTGAGGCTTCCCCTCCCCCTTGCTCCTTCCATTTCTGGCATGTATATCTTCCGTCTTTTACACCCTGATCCACTCTTTCATTTATAATCCGATTAGTGTTACACTTCTCTCTTGCCCTGTCATTTCTTACACAATCAACTCTACTCACTCCACATATTGTCATCAGGCATTTCATTTCCAACACGTACCCCCCTTTTCAGTTCTTCACCATTCACCACACAGGACCCGTACCCATACAACACCGTTGGAACTACTATACGATCAAACATACCCATCCTTGCCCTCACAGACGTTGAACTCTTCTTGTGTACACTCTTCAATACACCCAGAAACACTGCCCCTTCCACTAACCTATGATCTATTTCAAATCCCGGGGTTCCAATCGATACAAAATCCATTCCCAAGTTCATAAAGCACTCAACTTCCTCCAGGCAAATTCACACACAAACGCTCATTTTGAACCTCCTCTTTTCATACACACTTTCGCATGTGTGCGAGTAGACAATGGGTAAGTTCAAGGCTGAGGTCGATCTGCATTATCGGTGTGTCATGTCCCCATAGCTGTTTAACCCGCTCATGGATGAAATGGTGGGGGAAGTAGAGGAGAGGGTACTACATACATGTAGTGCCGCACCTTAGGATTAACGCGCGTGCTATATGCGCGTTTGCGCACCTCCGTCACCATAATCCTCCAGCCGCTGTGCCACGTGATGTATCTTCCCCTCGAAGATCCTGAGGACCAACACAACCTTCATCTGGTGAGTGACAACTGCGAACTACCGTCATGCCGGGACTCCAGCCCGTCACATGAGCCAATTCACAACCCAACGTAGCAACAGATGATGACTATCTTAAAACATGACAGGAATATTACCTGTCACTACAGCACCAGCCGCTTCTACAACACGCCGAGACTAAATAACCAGCACAGCAGTTTACAATACACCGGGACTACAGAACATAACACCAATAACCTTTTGAAACTCACTGGGAGTACAGCCCGTCACACCAGCAACTTTTATATGTAAAGGCTACATATAACATGAAACGCTACTACAAGCCGCTGAAACTAAATCCCGTCACACAGGCAGCCTCTGGAACATGCCGGGACTACAGTCTACATCAAGACCCTTTAAACATGTCCATGCCACACACCATGAAATCAGTCGTCTCTACAACACACGGAGACTACAGACCGTCACAGAAGTAGCCTTTACAACATACAGTAAGGATAGCACGTCAGAGAAACAATATCTACAACGTACTGGGTCTATAACCAGTCACACCAGCGAACTTTACGACGCACGGAAACTACAGTCAGTCATGTGCAACAACAACCTTCAAGACTCACTGGTTCCACACCTCTCACACTACATCATCATCTAGGACACACAAACGTCACACATCAGTCGTATACCTCGTCATGCTCATGCCTCTACAAGACATCAGTATTACTATATGTCACAACGGTAACCTCTACAACAAACTGACGCTACGTTATATCACAACAACATATACTACAAAGCAGGAGTACAACTCTTCATTGCAGAGGGCTATACAACAAAAGTCCGTCACTCCTGCAACCTCTACAACAAACAGGGACCATTCAACTTCGCCTCCACAACATGCCAGAAGTAAAACCACTTCACACCAATGGCCAACATAACACATGAACTACGGCCCGTCATACTAGCAGCCTCTATAACATCTGGGTTCCACAGCCTGTCACACCAGCAGCCTCTACAACAAGTGAGAGCCATAACCCGCCACATACTCAAACTACACAAGTCAGGACTACAATATGTCACATTATTATCAGACTCTAATCACTCCGGGAGCACAATCCATCACAACATCAAATCACACCAGGCAGGCACTACAACCCGTCACATCAGTAGGCTCTAAGTCATGCCGAGACTACAACCCCCACACATCTGTAGCCTCAAAAGCTAACAAGAGCCAAAACAATACATCTGTAGCCTCTACAACACAGCTTCACACATGAGTATCGCATACAACACATCGGGTCAGTTAAGTCCGCTACGAGCAAGCCACTACAAGACAACGGGAAAGAACCAATCGAACTTCATCCACTTTCGTGGTGAGCGGTTGCAAAATCCTACACCAGAAAACCGGTACATCAGTTAGGTGGCTGATGGACATAACAAAGAGACACCACATCACGAGTGGAGGCAGCGCCGCCACTTGCCACAATGGAGAGAAAAATCGCCTGAAGGAGGAAGGACCAAGACATGACTGGTTGTATGACGCGGAACACTGAACAGTTTATACAGTGTGACGTTAACGTTTATACCATGTAATACACAGTCCATTATAAGGATGAAACAGTTTATACAGTGTGACGTGAACGTTTATACCATGTAATACACAGTCCATTATAAAGATGAAACAGTTTATACAGTGTGACGTTAACGTTTATACCATGTAATATACAGTCCATGATAAGGATGACCATTTGAATGATCCAGTATAACACGACATGTGACACTGATCGACGTACAGAAAAAAATAATGACGTGCAAAATAAGTTCATTTATGCCCCACTTATACGACCAGTGATTACAGTGACTGGTAGAAAAAAAAATAACCACAAAAACTGAATATAATTTCTAATGGCTTGTCGATAATACTTTCAAAATAATTTTGGGCCCCAGATGTTTATCATGCTTTCACTTAATGAATGACTCATTAATCTTCTGAACAAGACGTTGTCGAAACTAGCTAATTAGCATAAATTCCTGGCTCTTGCTTTCAGTTTCATGTGCAACTTTTTACCCATTTATTACTATGGTTAACAGCCACTACAGCGATCTAAGAAGCAAACGTTACAGTACCCACGGTTTCACGAGAGTGGTTTCTGAAGCATAACTCAGTTCCCAACAGGCTAATCCCGGGATCTAATTGGTTAGTTCCTGCTGGACGTCTCTCCAACTCCAGACCCTCACTCACATCTCGAGCTGCTAATCTGGATGGTTAATATGCCGCCGGGTTGCCGTAATGTGTGTTATACTATGTGAATGTACAACACTACCTCAACCTACCGCATTATCTGAGTCTACTAAAGTACGTGAGCCTGTTACAACAAGTGAGTTTGCTGTTGTGAGCGAGTCTGGGGTGTAACAAGTGAGTTTGCTGTAGTAAGCGAGTCTGGCGTGTAACAAGTGAGTTTGCTGTAGTGAGCGAGTCTGGGGTGTAACAAGTGAGTTTGCTGTAGTGAGCGAGTCTGGGGTATTACGTGAGTCTGCTACAGTGCGTGAGTCAGCTACAGTGCGTGAGTCTGCTACAGAGCGTGAGTCTGTTACAGTAATGGGAGAGCAAATGCAGTCAGAAAATATGCAGCGATCATGTAGCCGCTGTCACTACCAGACATTAGTTCCACTGAGAACGACTGAAAGCACTGGCACTCTAGTCTCCGGAGCGCACACGGGAAACACATAACATATGAACAGAAAATTCCTCTGTACAGTAAACTCTTCAAAATCATACGAAGATAAATACCTATTAGTAACTATTACAAGCATATAAAGCATGATAAAATGTCACCACTAAAATGAAAACGTTCCAAAAAAAGGAGAAAAAAAAATCAATGTAAACATTCGGGGCTGGAAAACCAGACGCTTTCTGGACTTCGACAAAGTGCACAGGAGCAGCCAGGTTGTGGAGAAGGGCACGACAGACGAGTGTCGCAGTTCTGCCAAGAACCCGATACCTCATCTCATGTATACCTCAACACGGTTCAGAAGTCTCTACTACCCACACAGCTCGGTCTAGGACCAAACTGCCGGGTTGTTTCTCCATTCAATCAAGCTTTTGGAGGCCGCAGCCCGCATGCCGCACCGTAATCACTGCATCCTGGCTGATCTAGCACACTCTGTGGGTACTTGTCCACGTCCTTTTTCGAGATTCGCCAATGAACTGTACGTGCATAGTGTTTCTAATGGCTTGTCGATAATCCATTAGAAATAATCATGGGACCCAGATGTTTACAATGCCTTCACTTATTGTACCAGACATGTCAAGGTAATGTTCCACATGTGAAATCGAAAGGTTGGTTCCAACCCGAGTTATGAAGGTCGACAATTCACCAGAGCCAACCTACGGTAAGATAATACATGTGTAATATAAAATACCCGTCTGTTGCAACAGAATATTCTCCTTGAGGTAAACGCTTGGTGCAATACACGTCTCTTAGAATACAATATGCGAGTCCGCAACAATACACCTAATGTGATCCTGCTACAATTAAAGTCTGCTACAATACAAGAGTCGGGCACTCTGATACAGTCCCAAGAACATGCAGTAATACAGGAATCTTCTACTATATGTCTGCTGTAATATAATAAAGTCTGCTGAAAAAAAGTTCTACGTCTACTACAAGTACCTTTCAACACAAAAAGTCCGCTACAACACAGGAGTCTGCTTTAATACACGAGTCAGCTACGATACAAGAGGAGTCAGACACGATACAGGAGTCTGCTACAATGCTCAACACCTCCAACAACCCATGGGTCGGGAGTTCCACCCAAGGACCTAATACAAAACGACAATATAATCCACCACTGCAGCCCAGCCCAACAACCTTAGTAAAATACTATAATATGGCCACTCTGGGATGATGGTCTTATAACTGTCTGTAATACATGTTGCTAATTCTATTCCTAAAACGAGGCTGTTTATCTCATAAATGGGATCAAACCGCTGGAGAATGAATGAATTCATAACAGTAATAAGCATTAAAACACTAAAAATGATTCGACACAATCATGCAATAACAACCGTGCAATGGACACATGAATCTTACCCTTTGATTCCTGGTAATGTAAAAACATCATAATAATAACGGAAATTATATATAACATCCATGATTAAAATAATCTTCTGAAAGCCATCCAAGATAAGCCAGTTTCTGGTTCAGCTCGATCCAAAACAAATCCGCATTCAATCAGAAGTGAATGCTATGTAAAAGCAACATTACGCCAGACAGAATTCTAATTCGAAATCCGAAAATACAGGATTGGCGTCACGCCCTCATTAACGCTTGGAATGTCAATTTTACAGCCCCCTACCCAAACAAAGGTACCCAGCGATACGACTCATCGTGTGGAAAATACGACCCTCTTTTCAAATCAATCACCAAACGGGACCGAGAGAAGAAACACAGAAACAAAAAGATAGAGGCACCTGAGGCATATAATAAGTTCGTGACGGCCGTGAAGGAGCCAGACTGCCGCGGTGGATCGAGGGCGGGTGAGGGACGAGTGTAGGAACGGGTTGGATTAGGTAGAAAAGGGGTGTAAGGGTGGATTAAGCCGAGGAAGAGGAAAGGGAAGTGTTACAAGTCTTGTAACACTCTAAACAAAACTTATACGTTTTCAGAAGTTGACTTAAAATCAATGCCCTTCAAACTACACAAAAGCGCTGTACTTATGAACTCAAACACTTTATCATCTAGCACCGATACAGATATACAAAGAAATTATGATAAGTTACAAGTTAAAGTAATCTATTCACATCAGCAAAATCAAAAACCGGACATCATTAGTTTTCAATTCCTACCTTAAGATCATACAAGCAAGTGGCTTGTGAGTCGAGTAGTTACACTCCGAATGAAAACATGGTAGGAATGCGATCCTCAGCAGCAGCCGGTCCCCACAGCCAACCTAAAATACAGCCACGAACAACCGTAACTGTCTGATCTGGGGCGAAGCCCGACGCGGGCACTAACTTCCAGAAGACATTAAAGGCAGAGAAAAACGTATAAGGTCTTGGAATTATAACCTCCTACCCTCTTGTCATATATACCAACTCCAAGTGAGGTTTACCCGAAATGTTCCCATTATCGAACATCATACAAGAGTCGAATAAAACATCGAAATATCCAACAGCAGTCCCGGCCGCGTACACTTAAATGTTCTCGGTCTGTCAGCTGCATGTAAGGGCCATGTACACATAGGTATTCTCTTTTTCATCCATCATACGAAATAAACGTAAAATATCATTTAACAGTATGATATTATACATGCGTTACATCTGACGGTAAAAAAAAAGAGAGTATAAAGTCCAAGAAAAACCGCTCATTTCCACTTATCTACCTCCCCACTTACTACTGACGAGACGTGAATACTGACTACCTATGGCAGTCTCTGTCTAAACGAGATATCTAAATTTCCGCCTTCTCGTAAATCCTAACATGCTTCGATCGTTCTTCGTCTTCTGAGATTTCAGTTGTCCTTGAACAATATCCGGCACTGGTCTTGTGGTCAAGACGGCGCCGGAGTTTTCAATGAATTAAAGTACATACAGTTCGTACTGTATGTACTGAAGGGGTTCACTGACTTCCCCAACATCTGCTGCATCCTTCCTGGACGATCGGTTGGAGTGCTACAATCTTCAACTACTTTCTGTTTCCGTCTCTCTCTATACTGGTATTCTGGTATAAGCAACAAATCTGACAGCATCTATGTACATACAGATAACGCAAATGACACAGTAAAGCATGGAGAGGTTACCTTTCGCCCTTCAAATTAAAAGCTGTAGGTTAATCTGCAAAGAACGTGTTCAGGGAAGGAGGTGTACTGACCAGAGTTATGCAAAAAGAAAGGCTGAACGCCGCCCGTACGTAGGAAAGCGTCGAGGTACAGACATGGGGCAGTCAGACAATCTCCTACGAAAATCGATCTGATGGTAGTAAACTATATCAACTATCAGCTACACCTGGGGCGGGAAACGGAGGAAGATGACACAAAATGACGGACTGAAACTCTCGATCTCAGAACTCCCAATGCTTCTAGCCACGACACCACTCCATGAACAATAGCATTCCTGTTCACTTCGCTGTAACGTCCACAACAGAATGCACGGGTTATATCTTGACAAAAAAAAAGAAAAAGAAATAAAAATTGAACCTGACTGCTGTCAGACTTCGGTAGTATGTGCCTCAACTCCATCCATAAAATGTGTTAAGATGGTTACAAAAGACAGTCTAAGGAATGATAGAAATATGAAATAGTCTTGGGTGATCGTTTCAAGAGCCTATCGAATAGTAGATACCCGGAGGCCGCTGGGGACGATGTCCTTTCAGCAATCCGATACTGAGAATGTATATATCTACGGTCACCTAGGGTATGATGAGCAAGGGCCGTACCCTCGTGTTTAAGGGTCGTATCGCCAACGTGAAGGTCGAACAGTGTGTTAAATAAAGCAACAAGAAGGGTACTCCTGTTAGACATAATAAAGTCACAAACAAATACTATAGGTGAGCAGAGGCCAGGCTAAAGCTCCCCCTGAACACCGGCAGAGTCAGCAATAACTGAGGTTATGCAGTGCAGCTGGTGACTCGAGAGGTTACTGGGAAGGGAGTGGGTGATAGTTACTAAGAAGACCAGCAATGAATATGGTAGCGCGGTAGACCTACAGATGAATATATCAATGGAAGCAGAGCTAGTGTTGAATGAATTAAAAGGGGGTAGAGGTAGTGATGATATGATCACGGGGGTAGAGCTAATGATGAATATGATCACAAGGGTAGACCTAGCAATGAACACGATCTGGGGGGGTAGACCTAGAGATGAACATGACCAAGGGTATTGAGCTAGAGATGAATATATTCACGAGGGTAGAGTCTGTGATGAATACATTCATCAGGGTAAAGCTATTGATGCTCTCGGGAGCTGACCTAATGATGAATACGTCCACGGGGGTAGTCTAGTACTGAATAAGCTCACGAGGTACACCTGGTAATAAATAACGAAATATCCGGATACCAAGCGTCCTGGGTCGGCCAAAAGATCGAGCGAGCCCTAATTTGGTCCAGTTTCTCCTGCTTCACAACCACCGGCATCCGCCCTACCTTTGTGCTGTGGTCAGCAAGCCATAGTAATCCTGCCAGCCGTGCTAACGTCACCACTCTCCCTTAAGCCTCCGTCAGCGAAGCTCTACCTACCATCAACTCACGCACTAGGCATCCGATTTATCAACATAATAACTACCTACCTTCAAGCAAAGACTTGACGCATTCTTATCTAATAATTAGCTTTTTTTTTTCAACCATATACATGTTCATGGAATATTCAATCTCTTATGTACTAACCAAGAATGCTGCGTTTTCGTATTGGTTTAGTAAATCCATGCTTTTAATAACTACCTACCTTCAAGCAAAGACTTGACACATTCTTATTCAATAATTAGCTTTTCTTTTTAACTATTTACATGTTCAAGGAATACTCAATATCTATATACTAACCAAGAGCAATGCGTGCCCGTACTGCTTTGGTAAACCCAGGTAAAACATGAAAACTGCAGTTCTGATCAAAACAGAAAGAGATTTAGTTTTTTTTATGTAAGCCTACATTGCCAATATTCACAAGGCCATTTACAGCCATTTGTTCTCAGATTAAATACTCTTCTTGTCTAGTAAATTTTGATCCCACTGTTTTCTCCCTACCTATGGTGGCCACACACACCCGCCAAACACATCAGAAAAAGATTCAGTAAGGGGAAAAAACATGTGCAGTGGTACATCACGTAGACCTGTTGGAGGTGACGCAGACGCGTTCCACAAGTGATGACTAGCGGACGTGTCTACAACCACGAACAGCTCGTCACACAACCACAACAATCTCATCTTCCTTTCAGCTGTCATCACTGACATATCTCTTCGTCTATCGTCTTTTGGGTCATAATTAGATGTAGTCATCAAGATGAAGACGTGGCCAACTGCAGTGCACTTCAGACCCGGCAGTCAGTCACATAGACGGAAGGTTCACCAGTGGTGTCGAACCGTATACCCAACACCTCGCCTGCTTTCTCTCTATCTCTTCGGTCTGAACACAATTAGAGCCAATGTCTTCCAGTTCTGAGAGAACGTTTTGGACGAGGCTTGAATGTTGGTGAGCCCGGCAGGCCGACCATCAAGATGATCGGTGTGTTCTGCCGCACTAGAGTTCCACCCCAGCCCGCCCCTGACACTGATGAGGCATTACAGTCCCATTACACGACACAGGCCGGGGGCCACAACATTAGTCTTGGCACATGTTCCACGATGCTCGGCCAGGCTCTTCAGCCAACTTTCTCCACCAGTAGTCCAACCACTGCCTCAGGCCCTAGCCTGCAGCCGGGAGAGATGAAGTATGACCCTGACCTAGGAGGTACCCGCCACAGACAGAAGTCTGGGACCGCTACTGTTTGTACAGTCGCAGGTACACAGTGAGGGTAATACCCACGAGGACGGTGCCACCTGCCTCAAACCCGGCGATCGTCGCGCGGACACTGAGGGAACCTCTCAGCGTTGGTGTGAGGGGAGTGGAGGGGGCGGAGAGCGGCGCGCGCACAAGGTAGCAGCAGCCCCTCTTGGCCGGCTGGCTTTCTCCCACACACCTTACCCAGTCAGAGGTACACATTTGCTCTCATTCTAAATGTTCATCAAAGTCTAACACCTTATGTCGGAAGCAAATGCCTGTATCGGAGAACAGTATAGAGTCTTGACTTAATGCAGAGACAGAGTGGCGACCTGTCGGACCTTGGGGCGACGTAACGCATTCATAAGACTTCCAACATTTATCTACGGGTTTTACGGCGTCATGCATGTGATTCTGAAATGTTTTATAACTGTTAACAAAGCCTCCGTGATCACTCCTGGACCACACACTCCGGCCCTCCCAGCACCTACCTGACTGCCTCCGTTGTCTCTTATATAAAACCATGACTCACGCAAGGTTTCCGAGGCCTGTGTGATTTTGTTCAACTTTTCAAGCTACTGCGCCGTCTAAAATCACTCTCATGTTACTACATTAAGGACTACATTCTCAGACAACTCACATCTACCATTAAAATTAGTACTGGGACTTTTTTTCTATCATTTATTTAGATATAGATGACATTTTCAAGCAGTATTTGCGGACGCTGGCGACTCCTCCAACTCGTACGATTCGCATGTCCGTGAAAATGTTGATAATTCTGGAAGGTTCCCTAACAAAAGGGGGAAAAATTAATAATTTTCTTGATAAGGAAATGACATAAACGTATACTGATATTTTCCTACATAGTTGATGGAATGATATGGATTCTGTGTTCTAAGTAAGACTTGTACTACTTCCAACAACACAAGTTTTGTGCGAGATACATACATAGATCTTATATATA
>JAUUDZ010022972.1:0-11222 GCA_032361705.1 Panulirus versicolor | reverse complement strand
CAGGTGAGGATATTCCCTCAAAGGCCCAGTCCTCTGTTCTTAACGCTACCTCGCTAATGCGGGAAATGGCAAATAGTATAAAAGATATATATATTACACTAATGATAACAGCACCAAGTATTTTGACAATGTATGTGCATTTCATATTTTTATGTTTTTTGAAACCCTAAGAGCAAGTACTTAAAAAATGATAACAAAAGTGTCTTTCTTTAGACCAGTGTTACTATAGTACCATCATAACAATCATTCTTTTATCATCATTATTATCTTCTATATTCATATATTATCTATAAAACAACTGCATCTCTCACCTTAGCAAGGTAGTGTCAGGAAAACATACAAACAATGCTCATTTGCATACATCCCCTCTCTAGCTGGTCATGTATAATGCACTTAAACATTATTATGCTTTGTTACTAAGTATGTTACTAAGGGAGAAAAAGCAGCTGTGTGCACAGGTTAAAACAAAAAGGACAACTGGGAGACTAAATTTGAGATGCAAGGTTGGAGTGGAAAAGATTTTGAGAAATCGGGGCCTGAACATGCTGGTGGGTGAAAGGCCTGTGTGGGACAAAGTGAATTGGAATGATGTAGTATACTGGGGTTGACACACTATCAGTGGACTGAACCAGAGCATGTGATGCACTTGGGTAACCCATGGAAAGCTCTGTGGGGCCTAGATATGGAAGGGTGCTGTGGTTTTGGTGCAATACACATGACAGCTAGAGAATGAATGTGAGCGGATGTGACATTTGTCTGTTCCTAGTGCTACCTCACTTATGCAGGAAACAGTGATCAAATATAAATATAAATAATATTCTGTATATTTCATTACCGTGTACAAATGCATATCAGGTATAAAAATTTTGAAAATGATCAAAAAAGTGAATTACCTCCTTACAATTACTACAAGGCCAACTAAGGTATTTTTCTTTTTTTTTTCTTTTTGCAGAAGGTATTATCTTGGGTGATTTTACTTTCCTATTTAAGATCATACAAAATTATCTTAGGTCACCTTACCTTCTCATAGATGGTATTGAGGTCATCCAATGTTGCCAAAGGTCGTGACTTATTTCTGACCCAGGCTGGTAGTGAACGGGTTCGAAATGCTTCATCCACAGCAGAGGCTTCAAGTTCTCCACCTCGTCCTACTGGAAATACTGTGTCCAGTGCTACACAACAAAGAAAATTAATCTTATTAGATAGTCAGTGGTAAGTGAATATCCTTTACTGTATATGTTTTCTTTTTAACTTATACTGATAAACAGATGTAATAATATTCCTGTTGCAAATATAACTGCTTCATAACTGCTTTCAAGAATGTTTACAACAGCATTAGTTTTGACTGAAAATCACATCATACCTGTTGGGACATCTTATTTGTTCAAAAATATTTGTTTAATGTGTTCCATTATATGTTTACTAAACAAAAATTTTTTTGTTCCATTAACTTAAATGATTTCTATTATGAGTTTCACTTCACTAGTCATGCTAAATATCTTTATGTACTATGATTGAATTCTTTAGCTATGGTTTTCCAACAAACACTAAAATTTAATGTCTATCTATCTATCTATCTATATCTCTGAAGCCCATGCCCTCTAAGAACTCCAATCAAAAGGGCGTCCATGGCAAATTTGTTTCCACTTATCCCTGTCCTTACTTGCCTTCCTTTGATACACCATTCCTTACATTCTTCCACCATTTCTCTCCCTCTGATACTCTTCCCCTCATTTTCCCCGTGTCACACAGGTGGTCTTCCTCTCACACTTACCCCTTTAATCATACACTCTCCTTGTAAGCATTCTCTCTTGCATTTATTCCATATGCCCAAACCACCTCAATGTATTACATTTCACCTACTTTGCCACTCCTTCCATAATTCATTCCCTTTGCATTTCCTGCCATACCAAATCTTTCATACATCCCCTCATTTCTTTTTTCACTCCATCTAGTCATACCACATGCTTCTCTTAAACAGCTCATTCCCGCAGCCTAGATTCTTGACCTCTCTGACTCATCCTTTGTTCATGTTTCAGCTTCCATACTTACACCTCTACCCTTCATTATTCTATTAAGGGACCCAAAGATTCTTCTCTGCTGTACTATGTTCTCATTTATCACTCCATCCATATTACCACAATTAACTAAGATAGCTTCTATATACTTAAATTCTCTTAACTCTTCCAGTATTTCTTCCCCATATCTATGGCACATCTTAGTAAATTTTCTTCTCCCACTCTGTAGGGCTTTGCAAAATCTACACTCTCAATGTTTCCTTTCGAACACCATTATTTACTTTTACTTGCATTTACTTCAGTTGCTTATGCTTACACACATCATAAACACACTTATAACCTTTTGCATCTCCTCTTAACTCTCAGTAAACAACATAGTAATATCTGCAAACAGACTTGCCACTAGCCAGCATACCTCACCACCACCCAACAAACTGATGATAATTTTGAACAGCAAAGTTCCACAGAAACTGATAGCATTTCAAAAGTCTCTATCCATAATTATCTATCATTTTTACTACAAGACTGATCAGAAATCATTTAAAGACCAAGGAAGTTAATCCTATGGAAAAATATGAAAAACAATGACTTTCACTACTGATACAATTTCCATTTACTTAGATGGCAGGACTACTGATTCCATCCAAATGCCAGTGTTATTACAGCTTAAAACATTCTATTTAAGTCAATGGAACCAGCACATATAAATATTCTTCCTAGACTTGCCAAAAATATGAATTCACATGCTTTTCATAATTTTTTCTTTACAATCATCACACTGTCAGTGCAACCACAACCGCTTGGCTTTTATGTGTACTTACATTATTTTTACAATAACTGTGTCGTCTGTTATTCCTTATCAGTATCTTTAGTCCATATTAACTAATCTCCCTCATTTGAATACATAAAGTTTGAAAACTGAATATAGTATCAAACCAAAAGAGTAAATGCATATGATTTACTACGTAAAGTAAATTGTACAACCTCTTGAGAACCTTAAAATTAATATTAAATCATTATGTTTATATACTGACCCTTCCTTCAGTATACTTACCACTTGATGAAGCGCTCTGTTCTTCTAGGCGAGATTCTGGGGCCAGTGGAAGACAGCTCCCCTCCAATGTCCTCCCATAAACTTCACCACTCATCCTTGACTCTGCCAAGTGCCAAAACCATAAATATGAATCATGTCAAAGTATGTACTAATTCTGCACTACTGGAAATGTTACTGAAAAATAGGGTGCAAATGATGATGAAGGTCTTATGTGACTATTCAATTTAAGGTGCACAATGAAAACCAAAGAAATACCATTATCATATTAGTACAGATGTTAAAGTTCACCTTAACACACAAATATAGCTTAAGGATGTGTGTGAGTAAATTACATGGCCATATGTACTTAATCCACTGCATGTAAACAGGTATGGATTTAAGACAATAAATATAAGACAGAAAAATAGTAAATACAAAGTAATAATAATTAAAGCTACAGATATCTTTTCTTTCTATAAGAGTCAACAAGGCATAGGTAAAAACATGCCTAGATTTTACCAGTGTCAGTGAAAAGAAAACTGAAGTGTGTTTGCAACAGAATGCAGAAATTACTTTGAGCTCCGCACATTTTTGTAGGCCTGTACCCATAAGATGGAAAACTTATAGGATGAGGAAAAGATGGAAGAGAATTCCATGGCTTCAAAATTAAGAGAAAAAAAGGTGTCATAAATGTCAGTCCTTGTGTGGCTGATATCCTCACAGAAATTACAGGAAGTAGCAGCCATTCATACCCCATGGGTCAAGGCCTTAGTGGCTAACACATACAGACAGCTCAAAAGGATGGTGGCCAAAATAATAACTGTAGAATTCAGAAAGGATGGCAACATGATGTCAGACGAAAGGGGATGGCTGAAGAGAGATAGAAGCAGAAGAAATAACTTGGTTGAATGATTATGATTCTATTTTGGATACAAGAGAAGCACAAGAAGAGCTACCCCAGTTCTCCATACTAGGGTAAAGGAAACCCCTAAAGGTATGGACCTGATGCTCACATGAAAAATAATTTTGGCACCTTTACAACATCCCAGGCTTCAGAGAAGCAGATTTGTGATATTCAATGTGTGAGGTTTCTAGAACAGAGAAGAGGACATGGTTATGCCTAACGTGGTTATACTATTTTTGGGTTGTACAGTGACATTTTGAAATGTTATAGTAGGAAATGAGCAAGATTCAGAAATATAGATATAGGTAAAAGTTGCATTTTTGCACTGCTGATTACTGCTTCTCCATTTCAAGATGCTGCATATGTCTGAATTAAAAGGAAATATGTTCAGTGCAAGAGGAATGAGAATGGGAGTCATGAATGGAGAGAAAGTAAGTTGAAGTAAGTAGAATGGAATCATCAGCGTAAGAGTAGGGTGGGTTTGACACTACAGAAAGATCATTACTTATGGCACGAATGGTGATTGTACTGGTACGTGATAGACAGAACCTAGTGGGACCATTATTGACAATAAATGGGAGAAGTTCCTCCATCAACGACTATCATGAGATTACAGGAAAGACAATTATGCCTTAAAAGACTGAGAGAAGCAGAAAAGACAAATGATGAGAGTTTGGAAATCAAAGACTTTATGCCATACCATGTCACATCCTTTGGAGATGTTAAGGGGTCATAATACAAGATTTGCCAAAGTTTTGCATTGCATGCAAAATATTTTCCCTCTCAAACTTTATAAAATGTATATGACTTAACTGCAAATTGCAAAGCTGTGAGTACTTGAGCCACCTCAAGTGTATGGGAAAGGAGTGAAGGTAAGTATCACTCAATTAAATGTTGACATGAGGATGTAAATCCAGAGTAGGAATGATGCTTGGATGGGTGACTAAATGGAAGGCTCGGGAACAAAAAGGAGGATGTGATAGCCTTGTGTGGGGTCCCAGGTGGAAATGACGAAGGTGAAAGCACATATAGACTGTTCATGAACAAGACAAGAGCATGTTTGATTGGTTTTGTTAAGAAGGAATATATCAGCAGGTACCGTGAATGATGTGTGACTTAAATGAAGGTATGAGGGGGTTTGTCGAATCATTTGGTTAGTATTCTGTTTGTATATGGTATAGGGCTAAAAATATACGTGTGAAAACATGGGAAGGTTAGGAACAGAAAATATGAAGAATGAAAAGGTAAAATGTACATACCTTTCTGCTTCTTTATTGGAGGCTGCCAGGGAGGTGTGTAGTGCATCACATATAGGTTATGGAAACTGAGGTAAAACATGATGGAAGGAAGATTTATGAAAGTTAGAGAGAAAAAAAAGTTTGGAAGGTGAAATCATATCTATCAGAAAACAGTGATGAATGAATATCAAAGTGTTTAGCATAATAGTATTTATCAATATAAGAAAAGCAAATATGGATCTAAGAAGGAAAATGAAATAAAATTTAAAAAAAGAATATCAAGCTCTTATGAGCAGAGATGAATGTACATATTGGAGATATATCCATAAGGAGTCAAAGTATAGTAGACCAGTCTGGAAGACTGCTATTAACAGAGGAAGAAATTTGTATGTGATGCGGAGAATATTTTACAAGCATGAGGGTCAGTAACAACTCAACTGTTCCATTACAAAAAGAAAAAAGTTAGGCCCCTGACTTCTCTTTTCATAAAGTCACATCCTGCAGTAAAATCTCTATAGGGCTGGATGACTGCCACATAACACCGATGATTCAAAAAATAATGAATCCCTATCTGGAAACTACAACCCAATTAGCCTGACATTTGTTTTTGGACAATTATGGACATAACCTTTTGAAATCTGTTGATAAGTTAAATGTCAGGGGAAGAGTTAATGTAGAAGGAAACAAGTTACCTACTAGGTCAATAATAGCACACTTGTATTACATGACTGGAGTGTGAAGATATCAAGGCCTTAGTGGCATATCAAGCTTTATATATCTATGTAGAACTGTGCTGAAATGGTTTCTATAATTATTTTTCGAACACTGCTAGAAAGCTGTAATTTGTATGAAACTACCTTTTAGAAATATACTGTCCCAAAAGAGTTATAAAGTATTATTACCCTTACCACCTCAGGGTATCACAAAAATGCTTAGATGTACCTTAAAAACTTAAACTCAATGCTAATCTTTGACAGATGTGGTTCCAATCTACAGCTTGTTCAGATAAAAAAAAAAAAGTAGAATTCTGCTACTGTATTTGTTAGTTATTGTACACTATTAACATTATGGTGTAAGCTTTTTAATACTGTGCTTCATAAGTATACAATAAATTCTAAATTGCAGCTAAATAAGGAAATAGAAACCAAAAGAAATTTTTGAAAACCCAAATAGTAATTACACAAAAGAAAACCTGTACCATGGTAGAATGTGAAATAAAACCCAAAATATAGAATCATAAAAGTCACATTGTAAGTTAAGTATTAGGAATCAAAAGTTCAGAAGTCCACTTTAGAGAAATCAAGGCCTGAAGTTGCAAAGTGCTCAGAGGATGGTTTTCTTCATCCAAAGATTGATGTTTGTTTGCAGTATATAAGAATTTGAACAAGAGTTTATTTCACAGCTTAGGAGCTCTATGCCACAAAGAATTGTTACCCTTCATAAATATTTCCCTCTCAAATCTAATTCTTTCTTTCATAACTCTTAGTTGCCTCGCATGATAGGTAGGGCACTGAAACCAAAGCCCCCTATCCACACCCAGGCCTTTTCCAAAAACCTTAGCATAGTATCCCCTGACTGCTTCATATGCTGTGGTTCAGCCCCCTGACAGCATGTTGCTACCCTTGTGTACCATATTTCTCCAAATGCTCCATCCCATGCATGCCTCATACCCTCCTGCATGTTCAGACCCTGCTATCTCAAAGCATATTTCTATATATCTGTATCTCTGATGCCTGTTCCAATTGGAACTCCCTCAAAGGGGTGGCCATGGCAACAATCTCTCTATAACTAAAGAACTCCAGTGCTGCTTCTTAGCCTTTAGTGTCTCACCCTTAACAGCCCACTGGCATAGGGCAAGTCTAGCGCAGTGTTTGCCGAGGCTTCTGTTTAACGTTCCTAATTACTACTTCAATCTCAAGCTCCTACCTACAGCTTCTACCTATTGTTTCTTTCTAATAATCCTGCCTGAATGTTCCTTCCTACTACTTCTATCTACTGCTCCTACCATTTTGCCAAAAGGCAGGGCTAGCGCATAGTGCTCATGGCAGGAAATTCTAGGTATGAAGAATGAGCTGCATGAGTAAAGGGTTGTCAAGTGTTACATATGACAAGAAGAGATTGTATGTTTGTGGACAGAATGCCAGTAGTCCACATGTTAGTGAGGCAGAAAGTAAAGATAGCTACCTGGGTCAGAGAAGTGCAACTTGACAACCACTAAAGTGCTGGTTCACTTAGCAGATGTCACTAACCCTCCCGATACTCCATCCTTCCACCTCCTCAGTTTCTCCCTTTTCCTTGTTCCCTCCACTCTGACATGTAAACCCTCTTAGTTGTAATCTCCACATATCCATACGATATCAATACACCTTCTTTATCTCTCTCTCTTGCAACTCACAACTCTCTCTTACCCATTCATTTCAAACATGATGAACTCTCCTAACATCATATATTGTCCTGAAACATTTCATTTCCAACACATACACCCTGTTCCCTACTTTTTCTTTTTATAGACCATTCCTTGCATCCATACAACACTGTCGGGACTACTATACCACCATACATATTCCTCTTTGCCCAAAATTAATACATCCCCAAATTCCAAAATTTTAGTCAGAGTGTTGTGCACAAGTTAAAAAGATAGGAAAAGATTTGCTCTGGGGCTCCAGCAAATTCAAGATTGCACTTCATGGGGAAGCAAGGTATGTTAGGTTCCTTGGGGGCAGGAACAGTGCTGTACTCTATTCTGTCTACTGATTGTGATACAACCTCATAAAAGGTAACTTCTCACTTGTGCTGTTACCACTTGTAGGTGTGACACGAGTGTCTTAGGGCTCTACAAATTTGCAAAATATCAGAGAAAGTATAAATTTACTTTTAGTGTGTTACCATATTTTCTGATGTGGGTAAAATTTTGCCTATGTAAGGTGACAAAGGCCCAATGAAAGATGAAGTGTTTTATAAATGCACAATGGCTCTTACTGCCATCAAAAGTACCTCAAAAACAATAATTGTCCTACAAGAATAAGCAGAGTTTATCATTCATTTTATCTTCACCTTTCAGTATCATACTAAATCCTTTAGATATTAAGGTAAGATGAATGAAAAATAAAAGTTTTGCAACACAGCAACAGAGAATAAATCAATATTAGGTTCGTAATATTCTCTCCACCAATTATAAAAGTTAGACTGAATGATTAACCGATAAAAATCAGAGTGCTGTCTCTAATTTGTCATACTACATATAACTGCATCTTCAGCACTGACCTTGTCTTGTAGGACGTGGCAAGGTCAGGTCACATGGACTGAAGGCAACTGGGTTGCTTGTGGGCCGAGGACTAACCTTTGACCGCACACTGTTGTTGTTACTTATTTCCTGGATGTCACCTTTCCCTTGCTGTTAAAAAATTAGGATGTACATTCACTTACTTGCATATACATGGAATAATTAATTTATTATCAAGCTTATTCACTCACTCATGATGAAAATCACTAAAATAACAAAGGGTTTGTATATTATTCATTTGACATGGATGATCATATTGCATAAGTCAGAACCAGTTCATATAATGAAAAAGTAACACAGCTTTATAAAGTAACATGCACTATAAAATTTCTGTGCCAAAACCAAAAGGCACCTTTCTAACATTCAGTAAGAGACTGGCATATTTCCACAGATCTTTATTGACATACTTTTACACCCTTTCCTTTCTATGTTCTAGCAGATCTACTTCAGCCTTCCTCTGTATCTAATCCCACTTACCTCATTTCAATACATTCTTTCAGTTGTACTCTACACGTTCAATCTCTCTATACAGTTATACTACCTCATAACTTCATTCATTATATGATCAACCACTCATTTCCTCACTTCCCAATAATCAAACAAACTGAATCAAAACATAATATAGAATGAAATACAAAAAAATCAAGTCAGTGAAACTACTACCTGCTGAGGTGTATTTTTGTGCGGCTAGGGTGGGTTGGCACATGCAACAAAAATAAGTGCAAATTTCATAAAGCAGGAGGAAGAGTATTAGCTTACAACCAAAACGACATGATGCCCTATCGCTAATTGGTTGACTGGGGATGAAAATGGGAGACACAAAGACTGGACATGGGAAAACAGTGCCCACACAATTGGGTCATTTACATTTGATCCTCACATACCAAAACTGAATTGCAGTCTTCTTCCTAATTATTGCTTATACAGTAATTAGATGAACAAAAATACAGTTCTTACAGAGAGAATCATTCTACGTGAAGTACTGTAGTTTACCTCAACACAAAATAGGCAAGAGAATGGAAATAAGCCAATGAAAAGACAGACCCAATTTTGGTGATTAATTTTCAGCACAATTAATCAGTAGTTAAGGATTCCCCAGAACTCTACAGCCTTCAATAAGGTAAGCATCCAAAATAAATGGAAAACTTAAAAGAGAGGTTGGTGAAAGTAACTTTATCAGTAAGTTACTTATTAACACGGTTTAAAAACGGATCTCTCCACTCCACAACTTAATAATGCTATTCAACTGCAACAGGACAAGTCGTGGACAGGGCAGTGCATTAACCAAAAAATTTCATTTATAAGGAAGTGTATACGTATGTATGCAGAATTCAGCTAATTATTTTGGAAAAATATAGTGCTGATGGTAATAAAGCTATTTTCTGACGAGAGTGCTCGGTTCTGGTGCTGTGCTGAAATCCATCCAATAGAGCTATAAAGACAATTTTCTTATTGTAAAAACAAAGAAAATTGTTCCAAGACAACCAAAAAGTATGATAAAGGACAAATAATGTTACAAAACATGTTCAACTCTTCCAGACATTACAAATCCCATTCAATTAGATTCTGCTTAAAGATCTTGTCTTTCAGGTTCATATGAGTTCCTAGAACACCTTCATCTTTAGATGCTTCAAAGTACTCTGAAAACAAAGAGAGTAACACTTCACTATTTCATGTGACATCCTGACAACTGGTTGCTTCGTGGTTTCACCTCAAATTGAGGGACACCAATTATGTGTAAGATTTTCTGTTGTCTGCACCTGCATTTCAGCGGTTTTACTAATTCCACAGCGACTCGTACAGTCAGCTACCGCTGTTGTATCCTTGGTTTTGCTTACATGGATTAATAGCAACATCTTATCTAACCTGCCAATTAAGATAACAAATCTAGTCGAAAAGTCAAAAATTTTTAATTCTCCATACTAAACAATATGTGGACTTTTGAAATTTTATGGATTTTAGAAACAAGCTCACAGACTGGTCTGAATACTGTGTTTACAGAGCAAGTGAAAAACCAATAGATTTGATTTGCTGATGCACTGGTCATTCAATAATGTCAAAATTATAGCATATCATGGGCAGTTTGAGTGGTTCCTGTTGAAGGATGGTCTATGTCAAAGATGTGATGTCACCATGACAAAGGTGTGTGTTGTCCCTAGGTTACTAGTAATAATCAAAATCAGAATTATTCCATTATTATGACAATGCCTTTATAAATTCTTATAACATTCTTGAATAAATGAAAGCTATTGTTTTGGCTGTGTATACTATATACAGTATTTAGACAACAATCTATGGGCCCATGATTCAAAAAGACCACAATCTGTGGGTCCAAGTTTCAAATACCACATTATCTGCATCTATGGGCACATATTTCAAAAAGACCATAATCTGTGGGTCCATTTCTAAAAACTCTTTCCATATAATCTTGCATCATGGCACCCTTCATGAAGAATACAAAGGCACTGTTGACAATGAAAACTAATTTGTTGACGATGAAAACTAATTCATTTTCTGCATAACGATATGTGCACTGTTGACAATGAAAACTAATTCATTTTCTGCTTAATGATATGTGCACTATTACCTTTTTACAATTAAGGAATTCCCTAGTGGCAAAGCTTATAAAAATATTGCACAAAATAGCTGATAAAAGCTACAACATCTTCATACAGAGAAGCTGTGACTGTACAGAGTGGTACTCTGGAATCTCATGATCCAAGTTGGTGGATATCTGTAAACCAGA
>JAUUDZ010022961.1:0-11223 GCA_032361705.1 Panulirus versicolor | reverse complement strand
GTGCTATGGGGAGGAGGGGGGGGGGGGGGAAGGAAAAAGTGGAGGGGGCTGGAGAGGGGTGACAGGACTGGAATCCTCCAATCCTCCATGGGAATGATGACAACTAGCTCACGGTGTTTTGTACGCCGCCTCCACCTGCTGTACCGAATCGACCGCCCCATCTGGTGTGCAGGAATGGCGGCCGCCTCGACCTGGTGTATCGGGTCGGCTGCCTCCACCAGGCATATCAGGTCCTCCGCCTCCACCTATCCCCACCCGTCTGCTCCACACACGACACACCAACAAGTTGCGAATATATTCATCCCTCACGACCATGACAACTATAGTTTTAGGCTATAACTTTAGTGTGACCCTTGTGAATCACCATCCCTGGTCACCCAGGCACTAGTTTATAGATGATGAAAAATATTTAGAGGTTGATGCAACGGGAGGAATGTTCTGTTCCCACTAGTGGCTCGATCCCCTGCTTACCCATGCCCTAGGAGTAACCCACACCCCGGTATAACCCATTTGCCAGTGGTAATAAGTTTTACAAACAGGCAGTTATCAAAGGAAGGCGAGTATTGTTAGTAGTGGTGGAGCTGGCGACAGTGTTGGTGACAGTGGTGGTGGTGGTGGTGATCAAGTGGTGTGGTGATAGTGACAGTGGTGTTGATGGTTGTGGTGATGGTGGGAACACTAGCGATGGTGGTGATGATGGTGGCGATGGCTGTGGGGAGTGGCGTCCAAGCCATCTTCCGCCATACACCAGCCCCACCACATAAATCCCTCCACTGGAGGTCCTCCACCTCTCTCCCGACACTTCCATCTCTTTTAACTTGATAATAAATCTTTGAGATCTGAAATCTCCCTTACATCTTTATCTCTCATTCCTCTCTCCCTCGCACTTCACTGTGCGCCATCTCGCCATTCCACCTCATTCATTCCTCTCTCACTCACTTATTCCCTCCTAACTTCTACGCCTCACACTCCAAATTCCCTCACGTACGGCAGAGACCACACTGGGTGATGCTGAGGTGTCTCTCATTCATTCCTTCTTCATGTAGCTTCCCCGGAGGCCGTGGCCGACACACCTGCGTATTTCTGCCTCGGGTGGCTGTTCATTCTAATCCCTTCCATCAGGGTAGGAGGCTCAGGGCTGCCATGTACATCATTGTTAGAGTCCGCCTTTGACTCCTTCCCTACAGACCGAGGCTCGATCTTATCTGCGGTGGGTACGTCACACGAGACGGACGGCGTGGCCAAGCCTCACCCCAGCTACAATAGTCATCTTTCACCTTCGGCTGGTCACACGTTAATACTGTGACACCGGCCAAAACCTTAATCCAGAGGGACCAGCAACGCCGCACCCAAACACAAGCAACAACCCACCCCTGAGACATTGGCCAAACCTTACCCCAACACCAGCAACACGCCTTACACTATCCACGTCTCACTCAAGAAACTGGCTACACCCCACCCTAAACACAAGCATCACCTCCCTTAGAGACAATGTCCACACCTCGCCCCAGAGACAGAGGAGAAAACCACCCGAACAGTGAGACCTCCTTCCGGAGAAGGAAGCACAGCGCCCTCCCTCAACATTGTCTCATCAGACGGGCTCTCACATAAAGGAGGGACGCTAGGGTCGGCCACAACGACGCTTTCACAGAGATAGTGGGAGCCTTGTTCCACCACACTGTGAGGTCTTCCTGTTTGGCTCTGATCTCTGACACCACCATCGCCACCCCAACCAACCACCAGCCACACGTAAACAGCGCAAGAACAACATGGAAATCCTTACAGTGAGTATCGTATGAAGACGAGAAAACATGAAGTTGTTCACCTCAAGCACCACACCAAAATACCCTGAAGCCGAAGCTCTTGTGGGTATTTCGTGCTACAGGACTTTGGAGTTGTAGCAAAACCTATGAGAACAAAATGGGAAGCGAGAGTTGCAACGGCGGCCCCGTGCACTGCCCCCGCCACCGTCAGCCACACCCAAGGGACGAGGACCGCCGCCGCCCGCCTCCGCCACAACCAGAAAAGAACATCTTATTGCGACTCGCGCCCAGGCGGCCGACTTGGAACAAGATGCCCACTCAAGCCTACTGAGAGTGAGGCGGAACAGAAGGAGGCCAGAGGATTCGCTGAACACATTCCAGGAGCCTCTGATGTCTTTATCCGCCTATGCTGCTAAAATGTAGCAAGAGCAACACATAAATATTTTGAGCACCACGTAACCGCTACCCAAATCGGGTCCTACGGCTCCTCGTCTGCTCGCTCCTGCTCTAGAGGGCTGGAGGTCTTCGGCCTCACATGGAATCAGCTGGGAACGTGATATTTATAGCCAAGAAGGAAAGCGTGTCCGGGGACACCGCTAGATTGCGTGTTACAATCATAGGCAACACTTATCTTATTTACTTCGCACGTGAATTCTTTCTAATTCTTCTGCCACCAAAACTTGTCCCTAGAAGCCCTGAATACGCCCATAAAATAAATATCTCAACAGGCACTATCTAGACGGGTCTGGAAGCCGGACATATCCTCAAGACATAATCTCTTTTTCTGTGTGAGATTTAATCGAAGTATGAAGCCCAGGTGGCGTGCTGGGAAACACATGGGGTGTAGGGCCACAGCAAGTCCTAAGGAAGGATAGCTTCTTCCACTGGTCTGTATATTCAACACACACACACACACACACAAACATATAGAAAAAGGCAACAAAGATAGTATCAAAATTAAGAGAGCTGAATTAATCTAGGAGATAAGAAGTCATTTTGTCTATTGTCATTTTGTCTAGCATGGAAGATAGAAGAGTAAGGGGTGACTTGGTGACATTATTCAAGTCTTAAAACTAGTTGTAAAAATTCAAAGACCGGAAAACCAGATTATAGCATGAAATCAAGCAAGAAACTTGTTAGAAAAATGTAAAAAGTACTTTTATTGTGTAAGAGCAGTGGGTAAATGGTATAAAATAAGTAATGATATTGTACATGCCGACAGCATACTAAACTTTAAAGTTGTATGACAGTAGAAAAAGTTCAAGGGATGGGGGGCCCCACGGGTTTAGAACTCCCACTCCCCGTACAGCACAAATAGGTAATCAATCACACACATGCAGGGCAACATGAATGTAACACACACTCTCTCTCTCCATAATCAGACACAAAGTAATCACGAACGAAATGATGGAATTCAAAATAACCAAATCTCCTTTGATGGAGATCTTACCTACATCCCTGGCTACCTGTACATACACGGTAGTGATCATAATGTTTGAAAGGGCCATGGGACACCTGCTGACATTTCTTCCCTTGGCAGGAAATAACCTTAAGTAGTAAGATCTTTAATCTATTCTCGACACATTCATTAACACTCTCTTATCTTCTCCAGAAAATGCCTTAACTAACGCTATCCTTTTAGGGGCATCAACGAATATAATGAATCCATTTTCTCAATTAATCATTTGAAAAAAACTTCTATAACAGTAAGAATGATCATAACACATCTATAGATCAACACAAACTACGTAATAAAAGTTGATGTTCCAGTAACGTGTCTGGTTATCCCCTGGGGGCCCGTCTCCACCCCCACAGATCGAGCAGAGACACCTGGGTCCCTGCTCAATCAGTCTGTTGGTGCTACCATCCTGCAGAACCTTCGTCCATACATAAACAACACAAGTCATTAACAATATTACAACCAAACTGACGTGTATTTCGACATTCGGGAAGTTAAGAGAAGAGAGTGAACTTCAAGGCTGACCTACTCAGTCCCTCCTCGAAAACACCTTCACAACAGCGCCCAGTGAGACAGCACTGCTGAAGGAACTGATTCACCATCGCGAGGAGAGAAGGTTCCTCCTCCGTCAGTTGCCATGCTTGTTGTCGTGGCAGCACCGGCGTGGAGGAGCAGCAGCTCCATCAGTCTGTCTCCACCACCACCATCATCACCACCAGTCATCACTTATCATCATCCACCACCACCACCGCTGCTGCTGCCGTCGCCACGCCCACACTCTAATGCTCAGCTAAACGATGCTAATTCTGCCACTTGTGTCCCTGAAGGAGGCTGGATCACCCTCAGCCGGTCGGCCCCCCACGCCTGCCTAGCAAAGGTCCTCGCCTCAACCCAGGCCGTGGCCACCTTGTGGTTTTTCCTGACGCTACCTGCCTTATTGTTTTACACGGTTATACTTCTAACGCTGGAGGCTTCTACTTTACTACAACAGTTTATGTCTTATTCCCGAAGAGGAATTACCGATCCACTTTATTCCCAAACATTAGTGTCTCATTGGTTCACAGGTCACTACATTTCCTGCCATAAAGACCTTCATCATTTTACCCATTGAGGTGGTACTGTTTTACACAGTCAACAAATTAGGATGTTCCTGTTTCACACAATTTACACATGAGGGTATGACTGTTTTCCATGTCTTTTACTTGCCAGCATTAGCGCTTTATTGTCTTAGCACGTCACTTCATTCTTCATTCCCCCAACATCAGCGTCTTACTTTAACACACGGGTCTTAACAACAGTGTTAAAGATCATATTAAACATTTTTTACATCCTATGGTGAAGGCTTCATTATTCTACACAAATCATGTATTCCAAAGCGCTTCTCTGCCTCTTCACGTCCTTGTGTCTTCCACAAGCACACAGCACTTGTGTCTCCCTCAAGCACACAACACTTGTCTTCCACAAGCACACAGCACTTGTGTCTCCCTCAAGCACACAGCACTTGTGTCTCCCTCTTTTTTCTGTAGCCTTTCCTCTTTTTTTCCAGTCTTTCCACCTCTCTCACAACTTTCCACTCAACACCAGTCTTCCTTTGATCGAATTTCCGTCCTGTTCCACTAGAGATATGCCTAGTTCCATAAACAACCCGTAACCCACTCTCCTCCATCTTGCTATTCCATCTAGGAAGCCTTATCGCTGTCGTGCATCGCCTCCTTCTTCTCGCTCTTGCACTCCCCGCCGTGCTAGTAGCATTACCACCACACACCATAATAAACAAGCCCTGTCGAAGAGTTTCCCGACCCTCCAGTCGCTCCTGCCACACGCTACATTCCTTACTTCCACAGCCATCTGTTAGGCTGTGACGGATTATCACAGTTTCCATTAAACTATTAATCTTCTTAAGTAGCAGACCCGCTATAATGACATGTAAATGAGCGCGCGCGACGGGTATAGCAGGGCGCAGGCGGGCCCGTCAGTCATGCAACCCGACATTGCTGGCTGTCTGGCGGCGCAAGCCGACGATTAAGTCATTTATGTCACTGTGTTTCCTCAAGTGAGGGAGGCTGTGGGGATGGAACGACTTGGTGAAGGTGAAAAGTGTAGGAGGCTTAGTGAGGGTGAAAAGTGGAGGAGACTTGGTGAGGGTGAAAAGTGAAGGAGACTTAGTGAGGGTGAAAAGTGAAGGAGACTTAGTGAGGGTGAAAAGTGAAGGAGACTTAGTGGGGGTGAAAAGTGAAGGAGACTTGGTGAGGTGTGCAGCTTGGTGAGTGAGGAGAGTGATGGAGACCGATGGTGAGGAACAGGTTGGTAAGTGAAGGAGCTTCTGTTGGTGAGAAGCAGCTTGGTGAGTGAGGGTGAAAAGTCTGAGTGGAGAGTGAGGTTGTGTGTGTGGATGAGGCGACTGAGGGAGGCTGTGACGAGGAGCGGCTTGATGTGTGAAGGAAGCTGTGGGTGAGAAGTTTCGAGGAAAGCTTTGGGTCAGGATAGTGAGGGAGGTGCGGGTGGGGGGAATTAGGAGTAGACAATTCAAGGGCGTGACAAAGGATCCCAGTGAGTCACTGATATCCTCACTAGTAACTATAGGGGCTTTGCACACGTCACTGGTTGAGTCAAAACAGAAGAGTTGTCTATGAAGCAATTTTGAGGTGAGCTGAGGGCTCCGTGGTTTTAATAAACAGAGGTTTGGGTTGGTCATGTTTTGGGTACAGAAAGAGAATAGACTCAAGCGGGTAAGAGACCTTTACTTGATAACCACACCGTCCACTCAACAGTCTAATGTTCCAGTTGTTCTTACCGAAAAATGTTTATTCTACTACTACTACTACTAATAATAATAATAATAATAATAATAATAATAATAACAATATAACTTCACATGGACCAGTATTACTCACCTAGTTTTAGCAGTAACAGCAGCGATCTTGGTGTATGGCCACCAGACACAGTTTTGAAAATTGATCATCCAAGAACCGTCCCTGCCAAATTGTGTTCAAATTCGCCAAGTACGTTCAAAGAAGAATGAAATGTGAAAAATTAACGAATGGACAAAGACGGACGTCAAGTGATTGATTTTATCGCAAGAGCGGCCAGTTAACTGTGCACTCCTCAGGCAATAATAATAATAATAATAATAATAATAACAACAACAACAACAACAACTCTTCAATCTGTTTTATTGGGTTTGATCTGTGTCCTTTCACTGAATAACATGATTTCTGGATCAAACCAAAGCAGAAAAATATAATACCCCAACACAGCGCATAAACAAATAACTGCGTTAGTTCACAGATCCCATCCATGGAAAGATGATGTTTGAAAAGCACATTAGGCGGCGGGTTGTTGGCTCAAGCCGGAAGTCAACACACTGGCGGACACATTTCCTTCTCATGGGGATAAGGAAATATTTTTGTTACCAGGAACCTGAGAATACGGTGTGCCTAGTGTGCTGGCAGCAGGATGGAAAAGAGAAAGAGGAAAAACAGCAAATGAGCGCGACAAAAGATGTTATACAAGGACATAATCGCGCAAAAGCCTTTATTTAATCAGCAGCAAGTTGCAAAATACAGGCGATAAAATTCAACATTGAACATTATCGAACAGATCGACATATAGCGGCTCATTAGAGTTTGCGCTCAGAGAAATTTGTCTTGAAATTCTCCTTGTCTTTATGGACTATGTAACACCTCTTACGTGCTACCAAAGGCCTTTACCTACTCCAAGTTAACCCGGTCAATCTCAACACAGATTATTGTGTAGTCATAACTACAACTACAGGGAACGGTGAGAATTGGAACAATGCAGAGACACGTCTGAGGTGGCTGAATGTTAAACACATGACAACAGACAGGCGTCGGGGCAGACGATTAGTGGTGGCCGCAGCCCCACCTCAGCAAGAGACGGCCTGCCAACGACACAGGATGGAGGAGGAAGGGGAGAAATGTGGGGAAAAACACAAGATGTGAAGATGAACAAGGAAGAGAGGATGATTGAAGAGGAGATAAGAAGCTAAAGAAAGGTGCAAGATGAGAGGCTGGGAAAGTAGGTGAAAAGGCAGCAAGCGGCCAGACGCGAGACAAGGGAAGGCTGAGTGAGCATTGTCAACACCATTAGCAGTGTGAGACGGAGGTCGGTGAGTGAGAAGTGTTGACGTGCGCCCTCACATCTCGCCTCATGTTGTTGGAGGCCCTAAACACACACGCACCGACCAGACTTCACTACCTCACAAATAGTGAAGCATATTAACAAATTATCACTCACGTAGAGATGAAAAAAAAAAAAATTTGTCAGGTGACAAGAATGTTTGACATCTACATGGTGTACTTACTTTCTCTTGCCACATCTATTATCGCATCTGGACAAGACGCGCCCATGAACATACCTGTGGAAAAGGAAAAAATAAAAAAAATCTGACCTCTTCAAAATCGAAATTGTAACTAAAAATAACTAATAATGTTTCTAGCAAGACAAAAAAAAAAAAATATTATAAGAGGTTACATAACTGAGTATCATCATAGACAAGGAAATCAAAGGTGAAAGGGTTAGTCCTTTTGCTACATAATCAGTGAGTCATCGTGAAATTCGGCCCACTTCACCACGAATTCACGCCTGACACAATTCTAACACATACACCACCCCTGGATCTGACGAGAGTACAACCATATAATCAAAGAATGAACCACCAAAACATTCATGATACTGTGGTGATCCCTGTGGCCTATCACAAACCAAAGGCATGCTCAACCCTGACCTCTATTTTCTATTATTCTAATCTGTTATTCATGTCTAAATGTACCTGCTAAATCACGAAGGAACATCGTACACAAGTTGTCTGCAACATTTCGTATGTATCCATACCAAACCTAAGCCAGTGGAAAAAAAAATCGTACAATAATTACAAGCCCACGTGATTTATATAACTCCATAACAACTCTTTATCCGTACACCATAAACAACCTATGTCAATTAGTTCTAATTTAAATAGCTTGTACGAACTTTACCAAATCTGATCTTCTGTAACAAAAAGAAAAAAAAAATCAACTACGTAGCCTAACTAAACAATTTACTGTAACATCAAGCCGCAACTCACGCAGTAGTGACGAACAGACAAGGAGCCATAAATCTTGGGGTGGCTTGTTGTCAGTCGGATAAGAAAAAAAAACTTTACTGTCAGTTTACAGCTGTACGAAAATGGTCAATAGCTTCATCAAACTTCAAGGACGGTAAAACTCTAAATTACTGAATCCTACATGAATATCATACATTGGTTGTTGTCTTAAGGAAAAATCTATTGTGATAAATCTACAGCACAAAGTTGCCTAAAATCTGCATAATTTTATCTAAAGAACAAGTTGACAGCTTGACGTCTTTAACCTAAAACCTTTAGGCAAAAATATTACCTACACTGTACGACACTGGTATTTCAGCTCACTTGATTTTTTTTTTTTCATGAAAAATCAGGAGCGCACAAACATATTGTATATACTGGAAGACTTAAAGGGGTTTTACATTACTTCTTTGTGTTTAACGCTCATTAATATTACAATAAATACACTGATCACACATTGCATTCTTCGTATGATAAGTAATATGGTTAGCATTAACCACACCTGTGGATCCTAAGTTTCCGTATTCTGCTAAGAACTTTAACCAGGAATGTCAAATAATAATAATAATAATAATAATAATAATAATGCACACAAAAGGGTGATACGACGGAGAGGGTAGGGGGAAATTGAGAAGAAAGTTAGGACTGGAGCTCTTAGTCTAAAGAAAAGGACAACACTGTAATAGGAGTCACTACGGTGCTGTAACCTAAATCCATTTCTTTACACACATTAATGAACAACTTAGCATTCTAATGCTAGTGTTATGCTGTGATAAACGTTCAGCATAAAATGTTTCAGACATGATATTCAATTCTTTATAAACAGGGTTAAGAGGTGTCGGATTCTACATGCTTATTTGAATAAAGCGTCATCTAACTTTTAAGAAAAAAATTAAATCACCAGCTCTAGCTTTACTTTGGAACTTAATCTACACGTGTGTATCATCCCTTAGCGTTAAATACGCCATTAGAGAACAAAGAAATTGACACGGACTGGACGTAAAATCCGTGGGAAACATGTGGTCGCTCAGCCGCAGCAGCAGACACATTCCTTCATGTCATGAGGGGCGAAGCTATTTCAAGACATGGTGGGGCTCGGTTTCAACTTACATTTCTGCCCATTATGTTTAAATATTTCTTTTTCCTGACGTCTAGTATTCCGAAATACATCAACTCTTAAGTCACATATATCTTGTTAATTCTTAGTGTTTTCAGAGTCGACAGTGGGGTCTAAGCAAGTCCAACCGCTCAAGTTACGCTTGACCTGCCTCTTCAGAGAAAACAGACTGTAGGAAAAACGAAAACAAAATGGTAAAGAGTTCCACAGTCAAGGTTTCATGCGGGGGGGGGGGGGGATAGGTCAAACTGCCCACTGCCTCAGATATCAAAACAAACATTATTCATATCTGCTGGACTTTGTGAGCATCCCTTTGCTCTCGCCAGACGAAGCATGCAAGCAGTTAACTCTCGTGAGCAAAAGCCAAAGAAACATCAATAAGAGAGAGAGAGAGAGAGAAAAAAAAAAAAAGCGGCAAAACGTTTAGAACAAGGAACTTATGTAAAGCAAACTGATTTTGATAACTGTTGACCTTCCCAGCCCCAGATGTTTATGTATAGTACCCAGTTTGAGCTGATATCATCCCTCTATACAACCCGAAGAAATTCTCCTTTTATTAAGCAGAGTAAGCTATCTTAGCGATATCAAGTATCCCATAAGACGTTAAACAATTATCACAAACACTGGCAATCGAGAGCCTGAACACCAGAATCTTAAAAATTAATGAGGAAATAGTGTAAACATACAGGAGACTTAAACAGAAATAATAGTAAACTTTACACCTAACTAGGGAAACGCAAGTAATGTCAGACGTCATAAAAGTCCAAGACTAACATGATTTGCGCTTCTTTAGTTACAAGTAAAGTTTACAGGCATTTTTCTTTCTACCCCACTAACCACTGAGTTTCCGAACTCTCGCATGATCAAATACAGCCTTGAATAGATCCAATACTAGGGAAGAAGACACACGAGGAAATACCAAGCAAAGAATATATAAACAGTATCTTGCATGAAGCGACATTCATCGAATAAAAGTCTTTAAAACGCTGAAAAAAAAGTAGAAAGGAAAACAGGATCATCGTAGATACGAGACTTAAGGGAACACAATTCCTGTAGACAAATGTAACGATCAACAATGTAGAGGACGAGGGTACCACATCAATGTACGAGTTGTGTCATATTTGGCTCAATAATATTTTCACTCGATAAAAGATTAGCTAATCACTTCCAGTCGAGAGATAAGAATGAGTTGTCTCATTTCCTTAATTGGGTAACTCATTTTAGATTAATATCTCTTCCGTCACCTGTTTCTATTTCTCTCAATGTCAATTTATATTTGGGGAGGGTGTTATATCTTGATTGTACATTCTTCCTCAACGGATTTATTACATTCGATGATGTATTAGCGTGATATCTCATGTATTCCTGTGTTGGGTCAAATATATTTCCTCTTTACTGTTGTAAATCTAAGATAGATAGACCATATAGAATTTCGTTCCTTATTACAAGTGTTTGTATTACCTTTCCTCATATTTCAAAACGTAATGTCCTTTCTTTCAGTTCATGACGTGTCATAGGTCTTTGTTATTTCCTACGTCTCCCTTCGTTGGCAGAACCAGATGAGGTTTACCTTATACCCTGGACTATCTTTAGGAGGATAGATCCACGGTGGCTCACGAAATCCCACCCTTTTGTGATGGCGACTTCAGTTAACGAGTCCATTTATCAACCCACAAAAGAGAGGAGATGATGAGAGTCGTATTGAAAGAACCCATCCTACTTACCTTTAGAAAACAGATGAGCATCTGTCCTCCTCCCTAGTGACGGCTGGCATTATCAA
>JAUUDZ010022950.1:0-11223 GCA_032361705.1 Panulirus versicolor | reverse complement strand
GTTCAATGAAAATTTGTCCTGTTAGAAATGTTTATGGAGATAAACCCATGGATGGCTTCAGTTTTACACTACTAAGCTACAGAACATGTACTGTGTAGTACTTTTTCTTTATCACTGAAGATAAATCAAGTACATGGATTATTATTAGCTAAATTATTAATCAATACGGGAGAGCTACACATGGTATGAACAAGTGTTTTGGCCTTTTCATCTTTCCGTCTCGTGTATGGCACATTCACGTGAATTACATAAATTATGTATATATTCTCGTACATACTCTAGTGTGTAAGTTATCACATATTCCACTCAGGAGAAGCAACGCCATATTTCCCTTCCTTCATTTGTTTGTTTGTAACAGCTGGTCGTTTGTCTGTAAACAGTCACATAAGGCAGCTTCTCTACTTTATCGTCCTACCATTTGTTATCCTGATGTCAAATGATTTTAAGAGGTATTATGATTTCTAGTCGTGTGGTACCTGGCTAATTCCCTCCTCAGTAATCATAGTGATGACTATTTTCCACATATATATAATCATATTGTCCTGTCATTTACGACTTGTGTCCTGATAGATCGTCTTCCCGAGCATGTGGGGCAGTTGCTTGGAGAACATGTAACGTATTCTTAGGTCTGGTAATGGCAACCGTACGGACACTGCAAGAACTTAAAAGCCATAATTCAGTGGTATTATATAAATATTCATAACAGTCTTGTTTTCAGGTGGGTGGGTGGTGTGAGTGAGGGAGGCGTGCTGGAGCCAGGGTCAGGTTGCTACACGACCCACCTTGGCCTGGCCTGGGGCGTTGTTACCCTGGAACCTGTTGATCACCTGGCCTCGAGGCAGGTAAGACCTGTTCACACTCACACCTTCAATCACTCTCATTACACTCCTGCAGGAAAATTCTTGCGAGAGTTTGACATCTACAACTGCCAGATTTCTTTCTTTTTCACAAAATGCTGCTTCCCATGACAAAGCAGGATACATAGTCTGCAGTAAGAGTAACAATAATGATAATATAGCTACAGAAGTGGTTGATTTTCTTATAGCTACAAGCTTAGATTATCAGAAGGTATAGTAGCTCTGTAGGGGAATGCTTTTTTTCTTTTTTGTTGTGCAATCTCAGGTCTCTTTACTGCCACTTTAAAAACTTAAACATCAAATATATGGAAAATACGGTTTGGGAAATGTAGGATTAAATTGGGTTTACCTAAACCACCTTGTTAAGACATTAAACTCAGATTGATTTCATTTGAAAGAATTATGAACCTAGAGTAGTTAACAAACTTCAAGTCCAGAATATTTGAATTAACATCCTAACTGGGAATATTAATTAAAGGGTGGGTTGTGGTTTCCTGGGATACATATACTGTAATTTAGGAAAGCCATGAATTATAATCAAATCAAGTGTAACATCTCAACCAAGCACATTTAGCTTAACCTAGGTTATATAAAAGTCTTATAGTATGGAAAAGAGATCTGCAGTAATGCTCATAAGATAGGGAAATTTCTCTCCAAGACACTTTACTGCAAGTCATGCAGTTACATTCTCAAGACAGGAATGGAAATTTCTGCCAAGAAAAAAACAGAACCAGGCACGAGTCTTGCCGAAGCCCACTCTATTTTCTCTAAATATGAACATGAATTAATGACATAACCTCAAAACAAAATATTGATCTTTATGAAAAAGCACGTGTTCCATATTCTTTTATTTAAAACATTCGGAAATAAATGTATTGTTTTCCCATGTGTACTACTCCAACAATGACAGACACGAGTTGTTCAACTGATATAATGCTGGAGATATGTCTCCTCCTTATTTAATATTTATATGCTACACCCATATTTTACCTTGCAATATTCCTCTTTAAAGTTCTGCCAACTTTTTAGTTATTTTTATGATAAAAAGAGTTTAACATTATATCATGAACTACCATTTCTGCATTTAATAAATTGATATCTTATTTTTTATACAGCATTCTTTGTTTTAACCTCCACCCATTTTGGGTCTGTTAACAAGCCTTTTGGAAATTATTTATAATTACCCCAGAACCAATTTCTAAGATAGAGTCCTGGTGTTACCCAGGGTCTTTCTATAGGCTTTTGTAGCCCAAGGCTGTTTTCCTTCCAGTAGCATTCTTATGGGTCCTTTTCTCTTTATAAAGGTCAATCAAATTTAACAAAATACCATGGAGAGAGGCAGTAGGTATTATATGCTTATATATTACCTACTTTGATATTGTTAGGATTGTAATATGCTAGCTTTATGTTTATTCCATAATATCTTTGTATTGATATAATAGACTTTGTGGAGATGAACTTTTTATAAATTATTGTTACTTCCTAGTGAACATGAACACTTCAGATGTAATAATTATAGTACTGTTTGCTGTGTACACTAGTATTCAAAAATAAACTGTGAAAGGATTTTTCTGCTGCAGTTCTTTTGAAAATTAGCCTTTTTCTTGTACTGAGAAACTTTTACTTTTCAAACTATTCAGTTTATTATCAAACCTTTAATCTCAAATTATTGGAGTGGCTCTTGTATATACAGACGTGAAATTTATAATTGGAAAAAAGTTCTTTGGCTATAACATTCAGCTGAAGCTACAGGCAGAATTATCATTAATAAATGTTCCTACATAATTGTTATGCTGGAGAAGACAGTCTAGGAAACTGCAGAGCCCAAAGCCCTCTTTGCCAGTGCACTGGACCCCAATTCTTCACAATTTATTGCCATAAAAGGTTCTTGGCTGCATGTTGTTATCCTTAGGAAGAGTTTTTAGTTACAGTTGATAATTGTTGTATGACTCGCCATGTTTTTTTCAAGTATGTCCTATTTAATATTGTTTGCATTTAGTTTTTACAGTAATCATTTCTTCTTGTGTCATTTTAAAACTAATTTAGTTTGCATACTGATTACTGTGCATGGAGGGTCTTGGATGAAGCTTGTCAGCTTAATTTCATGATTCACTGTTAAGACATCTTGTATTCTTTAGATCTGTGGATTGGTAATGTATTATACAATTTGTAAGTCTGTGGACACAATCTAACATGCAAGTTATTAATTCCACCTGCTTCTTTTCAAAGTTTTCTGTACAGTATATGATAAATGCTGGACAAGAATTAGCAATGATTAAGTGTAATGTGAATGTTATTACATGAAAGTTATTATGTTCCTTCTTTTGTTGAATGCTTTTGTGTCATAAGGGAACCCAAATGAATGAAGTTGTTGTTGATTTTGATGTCATTGCCATGAACGGATTGAATTATTCATTCTTGTCTGGTTATTTTGATAATATAGAGGGCTTACTTTCTGTACAACATTATAAACTGGGCCATCTTCCAGTATTTAGATTGTCAAGTCCAGAAAACAAATTTTCCCATATTTGATGCACTGTCAATTGACTGAAACAGGGCATATGAAGTATTTAGGGGAAACTATAGAAAAATCTGTAGGGCCTGAATGTGGACAGGGAGCCCTGGTTTTGGTGCAGTATACATGACAGCAAGAGACAGGATATGAGCAAATGAGGCCATACATTCATCTGTTCCTGGTGCGACCTTGCCAATGCAAAAAACAGCGAAAAACTATGAAAAAAGAGAGAAGAGGAGAAATATTGTTAAGGCCCAATCTGCAGGACTTGGTAATTTTTGGGCCACAAGTTACAATAACTGTACCAAAATTGCCATTAAGTAATTATTACTTTGCATCAAACCCCCAGTTTCCTCAGATAGCCCTAACATGAAACAACTTCTGACTAGGTTGCCCTTAATGCATCCAAATAGTACTTAGTAATGACTCAGACGACAATTAATGTTCCTTGGATGAAAATTTTATAATACTTTACATCAGTAAAAAAAAAAAAAAAAAAAGGCATGGGACAGAGTAAAACATATAATACATTATAGATAACATAAATAAGAAAAGAGAAATGAGTCCTACCTCTTAGGTTAAGCCAGTAGTTCTTCTGTAACTTGCAAAATCTCCTAAAGAACCCATAAGGGATAAAATATACCATGATGAAGATAAACAAAACTATAACTGCAGGGAAGATGGAGACTGCCATTGACAGGGCTCTGAAAGCAAAAAAGAGAGAAAAGGAAATCAAAGTTGTGTAATGCAGATGCATCATGTAAAGAAATATTTACTAACTTTTTTCCTAAAAAGTTCCTTGAAAGAAAATCTTGTTACCAAAAGAATTACTATTTTTAGCAATATCACACATAAGTTATACAATATATTTTGTTAGTATATGGCAAATTATACAACTGTGTATACCAAACCATAAAAGAAATGACTATGTGAACATAGGTAATTAAATTAAATTAAGTACACAGGGCTGTAAGGTCTGATTGTGGATGGGGGCTCTAATTTTGGTGCATTATACATGACAGCTAGAAAGAGGATGTGAGCAAATGAAGCCATTTCTTTGTCTGTTCCTGGCACTACTTGCTAATGTGGGTAATGGTGAACATGAAAAAAATAAATATGTGTATACAGTAATTTTTTACACTTGTTCGCTAATCATTTCTCCATTAGTGTGGTAGCACCAGCATCACAGTAGGAAATAGCCTCATTCACTCATAAGTGCTCTAGTTATCATGTGTAATATACAGAAAGCGCAACCTCCTATCCACAAACAGGCCTCACAGACCTTTCCATGTTTTCCCCAGCTGCTTCATATACCTTGGTTCAGTCCATAGACAGCAAGTTGTTCCATGTATAAAACATTACTACAATTTGCTTGATACTGTACCTGCCTTTCATCCATTTGCATGCTCAGGCCCTGAGCACTCAAAACCTTTTTCACTTCATTCTTCTCTTACCAGTTTGATCTCCCCCTTCTCCTTGTCCATTCCACCTCTGACACATATACCCTCTTTTTCAACCTTTCAAAACTCATTCTCTCCATATTTCTAGACTATTTTGGCATATCCTCTTCAGCTCCCTCACCCGTACTTTATTTAATACCAAGCCTCTCTCTTACCGTACCATTTCTTTCCTTATCAACAGTCATCACACAACACAGTATCCTGACACATTTCATTTCCAAAACATTCACCGTCTTCCATATATATACTCATCTAGAGCCTATACCTCGCATCCATACAACCCCATTGGAACTATTATAACTTCACACAGGCTCATCTTTGCCTTCCCAAATAGTGAACTTTTTGCACATTCTTCAATGTGCCAAGACCTTTGCCCACCCTCACCTCCATATGACTCACTTCAGTTCCCATAGTTCCACTTGCTGTCATATGCAATCCCAGGAATCTAAAACACTTCAATTTCTCTAGGTTCTCTCCATGCAAACCCATACCCAAGCTAACCTGTCTCTTTTCAATGCTAAATCTTATAACCTTGCTTTTATTCATATTTGTTTCTCACTTGAATCTTGTACCAGATTCTTTAATGCCACATACAGATCCAACTGTTTCTTGAGGTACTTCTTACAGATTTTTAAAAACAAACACCTGATCCACACATTCTCTACCACACCTGAAACTACATTGTTTCTCCTCAATCTGATATATATGTATGCCCTGTATGTATTCTTTAAATAGTTGCTTCTGCCTGGGCAAGACAGAGTTAAAAACAGACAAACAAATGCTTCATTTGGAAAAAAAGATTATTGACATATTCTACCAATGATACACAATCTTAATGGGTTTTTCTACATATGCATATGTAGAAATTTTTAAAGTACATATGGGGATATTATGTATAACTGTGTCTGACCCTATCTTTTGCTCTTCTGTGACAGTGTTCTGGCATATGACAGCACTGAAGAAAAGTTCCAGTATGCAGCATTACAAAGATGCATTCATTGACCTCATGGGTGGATCTATGGGTGAGTGCCTAATCTTGCTGATAATAGATTACTATATTCTGTTAGTTATGGTTGGTGTGTGCCATACATGGACCAAATACCACTTAAATCATTAAGGTTGGATGGTCTTACTTAACAAAAAGATCTTTAAAAGTTTAGAACTCCATAGATTTTACATTTTCTCCAGTTAATAATTCTTAGTATTCCTATTTTCTGGTCTTACAATAGACATTGTAATATGATGCAAACTGTACTCTTTATTCAGCACTTGAAAATAAATGTAAAACAGCTGACCAGTTAAATTTTTTGGAGTATACATTTTAGACTATCAGACATGAATTTTAAATTAACAGGTACCTTCTTATGTGTACTTTTAGGTGGGGTTGCCTGTGTATATGTTGGGCAGCCTCTTGATACTGTGAAAGTGAAGATGCAGACCTTCCCTGATCTGTATAAGGGTATGACTGGCTGCTTTTTCCAGACCCTGAGACGTGATGGTATTCGAGGTCTCTATGCTGGAACTGTCCCAGCCCTTGCTGCAAATATTGCAGAGAACTCTGTCCTTTTTGCTGCCTATGGTGTATGTCAGAAAGCTGTGGCCTATGCTGTTGGTACAAAGGTGAATTTTTCATACAGTCAGTGTTTGCATAAGATACTGTAACTCAATTCATCATCCTTTATGCTCAAAATTTAGATGTATACTAAGCTTGTAGTTGGAATTGTCATTTTATTTTCCACCCCAAAAAAATTAAAAGCTGCGCTAATCAAAAAAAAAATTCTGAAGAATGTAAAGGACTTTTGTGTGAAGTTGTGTAGTATGCAGTATCGTAAAATACTTTTCATGGTTACTGGATACATATATTTTGGTAAAGAGGTCTTATTGTGCTCCCAACTTAAGGTCTCTGGTTAAGTTAGAAGCTCAGCTGAAGGTGACTGTTTTTTGAAATGTTATGCTTTTTGTTAATCAGCATACTTTCCTTAAAGCTACAGATTAAAAATTTTCTTAAGTGGAACAATATCACCTCACTAAATAGTTATCAGAGTAATTAGGTAACATCTGATTTGTGAAATTAAAGTTTAGTGCTCATTAAGTGTATTTTCTTGCTGATTACTTTACAGAAAGTAGAAGATCTGTCAGCCATCAGCAATGCATCTGCTGGTTTTCTTGCAGCATTCTTCTCATCCTTTACTTTGTGTCCAACAGAGCTGGTTAAATGTCAGTTACAAGCTATGAGAGAAGTAGCTCTATCACAAAACAGGGAACCAGTAAGTTGTTTTTCTTTTTTTGTCTACTGCATTCTTGTGGTTTTAAAGGTAATAATGAAGACTTAAAATGTATTCCAAAATTTGTTTTATGGTGTGGATTTACAAATGAATATTAACCCTTAGACTAGTCATCAAATGACAGTGCATGATTCATTGATATTATCACCAATTGACAATTCATTGAATTGTGTCCTAATTTGAAAACCCTGTTGATGTTTGATTCCAGTACTTGTACATAGATGTCACCAACATTCTTCTGCCAGAGCTAGAAAAATTTTCACATGCCTCAGTTACACATAGGTCTTCATAGAAGGTATCCATTCACTGACTTGGCACATTAACACGTGCACATGGTTATTTGATACAGTCAATACCTAGGGTGAGTGATGAATAAATGATGTAGAGGAAAGCTTGTTTTTGTTATACTTATCTTCTGAACCAGAACAGCAAGAAATTCTGTTTGGAAAAGGCTAATTATGTGCGAGTAAGGCTCAAATGATGGTAGCAAGCAGATAAGCCACCCCACACATCTGCTTACTCATAGTAATGTTTAATGTAATTTAATGCTGAATGCTTGAGCTTGTATACTGTTCTTTTTGCTGCAGTGGAAGATACTGTTTCACAAAGGATAGTACAAAACTACAATATTTCTGATTTTTTTTTGGCATTGAAAAATTATACTGTATAATTGTTAGTTAGAAAGATTTTAGTACTATGAAATTCATTTACATTATAGCTTTACACTTACCTTCAGGGATTCCACTATAGTCATAAATACTGCATAATTATGAATTCATGTGGGAGAAAGTCATTCCATGCTACACATTTTCAAACAAGTAGTCAGGTACCTGAAGTCTCATGATGTTTACTTCATCTCCCATTCTCTCTCTGAAAATATAACTAATGAATATTTTTGGTAGCTTAAGAATAATGAAACAGTTACTCAAGTATTATTGCTTAAGTTTTGGGGGACAAGATTATTTGTTCATTTGGTAAAGTAGATAAAGTTGTGTGTGTAAATAATACATAAGAGTTATGTGCATTGTGTGCTTTTGCATACAGCCCCAAGATGTCCCCAGCTGCTGTGCTGGACCATGGATTATACTTATTCTTGTGCATTTTTTCTAACAGGGAGATGATAGGCAAGTCATCATCTCCCAACTACAAATGTAAGCTGGTAACATTAACCCTAACCTTGCACCACAAGTGTACCTTTGCCCACAGTGTCATATTCCCTTCACCAAAAAGCTCTATTCCATCAGATGCTCCATGTGCTATCAATGTTACCATCTCCCTTGCACATCACTCCCACTCATATAAAAACTACTCAAACCCCTGGACTTGTAACAAACACTTGGACAGAAACTTCTAAAGTACCCTGACCAACCCTTGCACTCATCATGAACACCCAACAAAGAACAGCACAAAACACACAATCCCATTCTTCACAAACAAGCCCCTCTATCCCACTAAACCCTAACCACAAATTAAACATCCTTAAATTCAGTGCTAGTGGCAGAAACAAATACACAGAAATAGTCATCCATCTCCAAGAACACAACATCCACATAGCCTTCATCCAAGAAAGAAGATTCACTTTCAGATCAACCCTCCCACTTTTTTTTAACATCTGCACAACCCTCACATAAGACAGACAACAAGGACAAGGAGGAGGACTCGGTGCTCATTCACCAAGCCATACCATTCCCCAACATCACTTGAGAGTACAAAACAGCTCATAGAAATGGCAACACTCTAGATGAATAGTCCATAAGAAAAAACTTAACAGTTCTAATTACAACAATATCGTCTGCATACCTTTCTTCACCACATGCATATCAGGATTTATTTCCGCAAGAAAAGTGAAACAGTAGGATTAAGCATACCAGCCTTAAGAACACTCAATTTAGTAACCTATAGACCACCCAAAACTGAAATAGTGGAGTTCAATGTGATACTAAGAAAAATTAAGATAATACTGAGGAATACTGACAAGCTAGAAACAACAGTGGTCAAGAGATTTCACATTTAAGTCATCATAATGGGAAAAGTTTGGATTGGAATATGTAAGGAATTATAAATTCAAAAGAAGATGACAGATGGCAGATGACAGAGAACAATTTAAGACACTAATTGTTTTTTGAGAGGCTTTCAGCCAACCCCAAATTATAAGCAAACCAAAATGAAATGATGATAATTAATTTGATATTTTCTCTTGATGTACCTTTCATTACAGACACGAGATTTCAAAAACAAGTACCTTTGACTACAATTGTACTAATTATAGTAATGAAATAGATATAGACACACAGGATTTATTAAAAGATGTACATATATCAAGGAACTTCAACTTCTGCTCCAAAAAAATAAATGAAATAAAGTAACTCGAGTAATTTAATAGATAATACATATAGGTTAAACAGTCTGAATAGCAGTAATGCAAGAAAAAACATGGCAATATTCTACCTCCATCATATAAATCAAATTATTGTAGAACTATTGCCAAGTAAAAGAAAGTGTAACATGAAGAGAAGGATACCATGGGACAGAAAATAATGAATGAAAAGATGAAGAGAATGGAAGAAAAATTAAGATGCAACAAGTAAAGACAGAATGTGATAATAAAGAAAAATTTAGGAATGCAAACATAGGAATAATGGCATTATATTGATAAGAACAGACTCTAGAGCAGGAAAAAGTAATTCAACATGTGGACCAAAATCCTAAAGTCCTATTTGCTTAAGTGAACAGAAGAAAGAAGAAAACAGAATCTGGACCATTCAAAGGTGATAGTTATGTAAATAACCAAAAATGTATATGCCAAATTTTGATTAATTAATGGTAATTAATAAGTAAGTGTTTAGTACAGTAGAGTATGAGGACTGGCACTGTTTCCTCAAGACAATAAACCATAAAATCCAAAGCAACCAGCTCCTGCACACATTTAAAACAATAAACACCTACTTCACCATCCCAGCTTCCAGTTATAAAATACTTCTGATGCAATTCAAGAACATCCTTCTTCCAAAGAGACATAGCCATAGGGAACCACTAAAAAATCAGCTCCAAACCAACCACACACTACACACTTTGGTCCAAGTTTAGTCTGAGCACTTAAAAGATATCTTCAATCACCTCTGCTCACAAGTATCATAACATCTAGAAACTTGCCTGTAGTACATAATACCAGCACATAAATCCTCCAAACCACCCAATTCTCCTTCTTCCTACTAGACTATATCACTCCTGCCAAGCCATGCATACAATTTTTTTTTTTTTTATCTGATATTGCTTTCTGAAGAAAAATATACATTTCCAGTAAAAGAGATGAAAATAAACTTATATGATTTACATCAGCTTTAGATAGAGATGTCCATTAGAGCTGCCTTACCTGAGGTCTCATTGCTTCAGGCTATCGTAAAACCATAGGCACTGTACCCGGGTTTCTATTTGGCCACATTGGGAGGTAGCTTGTCTAGCCCAGTTGCTCAGAGAAAATGTTCACCAAACAGTTAAGCAATCAGTAGTAGTGAACTCATGGAAAACAGTGAAACACCTGCAAAACAAATTTGTGCAAGTTTTTTGCCAAATACTGTGATAAATTATAGATTGACAGCATTAATAGCAACATCCATTGAGAGTCAAATTATCCCAAATTAAATAATTTAATGAAAAACTTATAACTTATTTCAAAGTGCTGTTATGTGGATTTTATTCTGAAGAATCTCATGTATAAATAGTGTCCCAGTTCTTATAGAAACCTCCCAATTCTTGTGGAAATATCCTAAACCAATTTTCTGTGTATTAAAGTAAAATGTGGATCTCCATGGTAACATATACACATTACTTTTTCTTTTTGTACTCACAGTTGATGTCTCAAGTGAGATAAGTCTTTTCAAGCCTCTACCTTTACTCAAAAGGATTGCCCCTGATGAAAATTAATTTCCCTGGCATCTTTTGAAATACCTTTATCCCTTTTCACTTCCCCCTTGCATTCATTCATTATTTCTGGTGTGTATCTCAACTAATATCTTCAGCTATAACAACACTGCATCTTCATGACTGATCTGCCACCAACCATATGTTCTCTGCGTCTATATCATCTTCAGTGACTCATTCATGAA
>JAUUDZ010022939.1:0-11223 GCA_032361705.1 Panulirus versicolor | reverse complement strand
ATATATAAATACACGCACATACATGTACATATACATACACATATATACACATACATATACAAACATACACTGTACACATGCACATATTCATACTTGCTCGCTTTCATCCATTACTGGCGCCACCCCGTCCCGCAGAAAAGAGCATCGCTACACCTTTGAACATAGGGGAGAAAGAATACTTCCCACGTATTCCCTGCGTGTCGTAGAAGGCGACTTAAACGGGTGGGAGCGGGGGGCTGGAAATCCTCCCTTCCTGTTTTACTTTACCAGAAGAAGGAGCAGAGAAGGGGGCCAAGTGAGGATTTGCCCTCTGAGACTCAGTCATCTGTTCTTGACGCTACCTCGCTAACGCGGGAAATAACGAATATGTATATATATGAAAAAAAAAATCATATACATAACCTTGGTATTCTTAGAGTCAGGTGAGTGATCATTTTCACCAAGATGTACAAACATGGCATTATAATGATGACCAGTACGTGAACTGTACTCGCGCTGTCTTACTCTAGTATCTGATCCCTTGCCTATTTCACTCAGACACAATTTGGTTGCAAAATCTCAGCATGAAATTTGATTAACACAACTGGTGACCTCGACAGGATATTCCTTGATCAGTATACCTTTAACATGGCAATTGTTCTAAATAAAAAAAAAAAACAATGTACATGTTGCATTCAAAAACAATTGTAAAGTTAAAAGCATAATGATCAAGAATTCTCCTGTTAAGGTCACAGGTTGTGTTTGTCAAATTCCATGTAGAGGTTGCCACGAATTTTACATGGGTGAAATAGGCATGGGAACAGATACTAGAATGTAACAGTACAAGTTCAGGACACTTACCGTCCTGCAATATTATGCCCTATGTGTGTATGTATATCTATCTCTCAGCGAAAATAATCACTTAGCTGACTGGGAAAATGTCAAGCGTACTGTAAAGTGTGGGGATAGGGACGGGAGAAATAGAACCCAGTACAATTCAGAGCATATGATTATGTACTAGATATCAGTCAAGGTGTGTACAAGTTAGATCCATACATTATACAGTGGTGAAAAGTTTTTATCAACTGTTCCTGGGGGTTATGTTGTGTTCATGCGAGTCAACCTTGTGTCCGGTTTTACATGAGAGAGGTCATCCGTGAGAGGATAGGTCGTCAAGTTCAGGAGGTCACGCAGACCCTTGTGCCAACATCGCCTCTCGCTAATCACAAGGTTACATGACCCATGCTCCATGTTTCCTCCGACTCTGTATACATATCTTTTTATTGCATCAATCTACTCACTCTGTATCTTGTCCTCTGTATCTTGTCCTCTGAAGACGGGGTAATACCCGAAAGTGCTCAGGATTCTCGAGTTTCCTTTTCCAAGTGGTGTTTCTGCATTTCTCTCTGTGTCTCCCCTGATGATGTGATTATTACACGAAAGTGCTACTAGGGAACTTTTCGTGTTTCATTTTCCACGTGGACTCATAGGAATATCTTGATCACGCGCAAAATTGTGATCCTTGCCAACACACACACACACATATATATATATATATATATATATATATATATATATACCGTGAACTATCCAAAAACTTCACTCGTTGGTGTACATTGCTGGGCAGCTAAGTGAGAAAGTAAGGTTTATGAAGAGTTTTCCTCTGTTGTCTGTATCTGTGTTATCGGTTATAAAAGTACCAAGTTAAGGACATTGGGTTACACGGTACATACACAAACATGGTATGACCGTTTGCATTTTATCGTATGCCCAGGCTGTATAAACACGGGATTTAACTTTTTCAGTTGCAATAAGATGCAATTATTAAAAGATGAACCCTCTTTTACCCGTATATAAGACTCAGTTTCACATTTTCGTCTCTAGTTATTGTCTCACACATCCTGCATTTTGATAGTCACATGAACGGATCGTATGGTCCAGACAGATAGACCGACAGATAGACAGATAGATTGATACAGATGGAGCGATAGATTTTTTTCATTTCTTTGTGTCTAGCCCTTTTTGTTTGTATCTATACCAAACATTCACGTTTTTATCTTTGTGTTTGAAGTTTTCATCTACATTTTTACAATCTGTCGATTTTTTTTTTTTTCCATTTCACTGATATGTTTTCGGGTAATCGAGAATTTCTGCTTTTGCCAACGTGCAGCCTTTCAGTCCTGCATTACCCGCATAACACTGGCTTTCCCCTGACCACTCGTCGGAGGAGCAACAGTGGTACTGGCTCCACCCTCAAGTGTCGGTACAGCGACGAGGGAACCGGGTTCGCGGCGGAGCTTTGAGATCTCCACAGCAGTGCAGTTTGGTCTCCTTACACAAAGCAGAGGCAAACTTAACTACGGTCATTTGAGTGTGGCAGATGGCACGTCTAATGATTCTCAATGATTGTTAACTTCCTCTGGTGTCGATGAGTTGATGTGGTTGGAGACCCTACAAGCCTGGGGGTAGTGTTTCTCAAGATTACTTTTGACTTTGATGAAATTTTTTTTTTAGGTGTCAAAAGGTCTTGCAGTTGGTAACATCAAATGAAGATACTGTTACTCATTGTTAAGACAGCGGTCCTCACTAGAGCAGTCCGTAAAAAGATGCTTAAAGTTTATCTCCAGGTGTTGTATGTTTGCCGTTGGCTGGAGCACACATGACACAGAGCTTCATCCCTCTAGCGGTAACTGTGGCAGGTCTTGAGGTGAGTGAGAATGCTACAGAAACGTTCTTTTTACTCAAGCCCGAACCTCTCTCGAGCCTGCGCCACTCACTGAGTTACCATTGTTACTTTGGCTCTAGTGTATTCAAAGGTCGAGGTTTGGAACGCATGGTTCTTATAGTAGAATAGCTAATAGTATGTTCTGTTGGGCTGTGGTTTCGGTGCATTGCACATGAGAGCAAGAGAATATGTATGGGTGAATGCGGCCTTTCTTCGTTTGTTCGTGATGCTATCTGGCTAACACGGGAAAAGGCGAACAAATTTTATATATATATATATATATATATATATATATATATATATGTGTGTGTGTGTGTGTGTGTGTGTGTACACATATAAGTAAAACAGCGTGCACAAGTTTAAAAGACAGGGCAACGCGAGTTTAAAACTCTTTCCTTGTAAAACACGAATGGTAATTACAAACAGGAATTATACAAACACGGGCCTCCTCAGTGTAGTGGTTCGCTTTGCTGACCATGATTCACGCATGGACCCGTTCGGGTTTGAATCTTGGCCATGGCAATCGGCCCACAATCAACCCAGCTCTTCAACCTTCCCCCCTGGGCTGGTCAGTAAATAGTCACTTGGGTTAGGCTGGAGTGTATATATATATGTTTATACACGTAAAAGACATGGGACATATAGAAGGTTAAAAGACGAGGAAACTTATCTGTAACACTTTCTCACTGTAACATGTAATTAGTAACCACATTGTTGCATCTGATGCCTCACCACACATTTGTATCTATTCAGGTACAATAATTAAACACGAAGGATGAAAGTGGACCATTCCAGTGTGCCCTTTCAGGTGAGACCCAGTGCTAATGACGTGGAAATTAGCACCTGCATGTTTAAGCCTCTGCCGAAGAAGGGTGACCCTTCTAATCCTTCACACCAGCGGTCCGTTGCTCCGACTTCTGAAGTCGTTGAATCTTTCCTCAACTACCATTCCCAGAGTTTCTTCTCCCTCATCAACATCATGACTGTCGCAAAGTGAGATCCAACGGTGATATCCTTCTCTCTCTTACTACAGTCTTGTCGTCCACTGAGACCATGGGGGAAGGATCTTGTGTTGTAGTCGTTGTTATCTCATCGGTTTCTGATAGGTGCGTGGCACCGCATCTGACCCGGAGGTTCCCTTATTTGGGTTTCATCGCTCGATCTTTTCTGCTGTACCACCATTCACTGTTTGTAGCGAAGTCCCTCGCGTTCCTGACTTGCAGTTCACGGTCTTCCTCCTTCTCATCACTATGCTCCTCTGTCTGATACATCAGTGGTTAAAATCATTTGCTGACGACTTCTTTCAGATCCGCTCCATCTTCACTTGTTCTGTCTACGTCTCTTTTCGGCACACCTGCCTGTATAAACTAAGAATTGGACAAGATTGTCCAGTGAAGCAGAGGTGGTTTTGATGTTTAACTCTTCCAGAACTTTTAGACCTTTGTATTTATTTTTTCTGTTTCTTCTTCTAGACCTCCGTGTTATTTTTCTGTCTCCTTTCATAGCCTTATGATTCCAACACGCAGCACAGTAAACATACTTGGCATCGGCTTAGTGTCTAGTCTGTTCTTGAAATTCCACATTACACAGCTACATCAGCGTCTGAGAAACCGGAAGTCCTATCTGTATACCTTAGATTCTTCCCTTCAGAACAGTTTATCCGATTATACAAAGAAATGATTTGTCCTGGTACAGAGTACTGCTCTCACGTCTGTGAAAGGTTCTAGCTCTATGTAACTGAGAGAACAATCCGACCGAGCAGCTGTACCAATCTGAAATGAAAATTTAGAATACTTGCCTCACACTACATTACGTTCTCTTTCCCCACTATCATATATATTACTCTGATTTTTGTTCCCAAGAACTGGGTATTTGTGTGACCCGATTGACTACCTGTTACATAGCAGTCCAGTACGATGCATAGCCCAATTTAAACTCAAGGGTAAGCGGTAGTGTTATCCCTTTCTTTCCTTACATGGCTAAGTTTGGAAATATTTATCTTCTCATTTCTTCTTTTGATTGCTACGAACTGCCCGTTTCTAGACAGCAAGTTTTGCACTTCCTCAGAGATTTTCATATTATTCTTTCTCTTTTTATCATTGGTTCTCTGCCTGTTTAGCTCCTTTTTGGTTTCGATAACGCCCTGGACTTTGATATAGAAAGTATCCGTGGATGCTGATGGATCCTTTGGTTCATTGGACGACCTACTTATTGTAGGAGAGGAGAACCCACCTCATGCTGGGAGGATCTGTTACCCTGCTGATCTAAAGATCCATCACCTGCTGAAGGAGTACTTCCTTCCTCTACTTACACCCATCATATGTCGGATGGGGGGGTTTCATCACTCTTTTGCAGTTGTCAGCAGGATGGTGGGGGTCTGACCTTGTGAGGGAGACCATCTCCTGCTGAAAGATTACCCGACGCCTGTTTGGTTATGATTTACTGCTTGACCAACTGCTTAGGGGGATGACTGAGGGGAAGGTCCCACCACCTGCTGAATCTTACTCTCAGCTTCTGGGGAGGACCCTAGTCCTCGCTTGGGGATTGGTCCCTAGGGACAGTACTCTCCTGCATAGTGTGAAACCCACCAGTTGCTGGAAAGGAGCTGCCAGCTGCCGAGGAGGACAGGTATTCTGGTATGAGAACACCTGTGGCACGGAGGACAGATCATCTAGTGTGAGAGCGCCTGCATCTTGAGTTAGGAGGTCCATCGACTTCATGCAGGGGTTACCCACACCTGCTTAAAGAGAAGTCTGAGTGAAAGAAAGGAGGGACGGAGAAAGAATTTAGACCTTTTTAACGACATCTCTTCTCACGAGGTTTAAAGCACTCTTTAGAGGTAGTCAGCATCTCTCTCTCTCTCTCTCTCTCTCTCTCTCTCTCTCTCTCTCTCTCTCTCTCTCTCTCTCGTCCTCACCAGATGTTACAGTTAACTAACACCACAGGACACCAAGCCCTGGCTCCATATCAGACGGTACCTGCTTTTCGAAAGACTTTCCTCTTGGGTAAGGTCCTATTAACTAACATCCGATGAATCATCAGGTAAGTGAGTGCCACCTGCTAGGATAAAGGAGAACCCACTCCCTGCTGGAGGGTAACCCACCGTTATGCTTACGGAAAATAGTTGTGTCCTCAGGATCGACCAGCTGCTTTGGGAGTGTCCCCCATCTGCTTGAGGAAGGTCCATTACATTTTTTTCTGTGCTAATGAGGCCCCCTAACCCGTTTGAGAATGTCCCATTATCAGCTTGGAAGGACTCAACAAGTGCTTGAACCAAGAACTGCGTGCCACGTACTTCAAGAGGGACAATCCACACCTTTATATATGATACACAACCTCCAGGCTGAGGAACCACAATCTGACGAGGGGGTTTGGAGTTACTACTTAAACCTGACCCACATCTGTAGGAGGAGGACCGCCGTCCTCATGGGGAGTGCACTATCCTTCGTTTTACCAGGTTCTGTGATTTATGTTGATCACCGACGCTGTGACCTTGGCGGTCGACGGCCACTAGACCTCATGATGGAACGCCGGGCAGTGTCCTCATTCACTGACGTGGGTAGGTCGCTGCACCCACGAGGGCAGGAGTAACCGAGGGCTGGACATTAACCGGCCTTCAGGCTTGGCTTAGCGAAGTGTCCCAGCATACACATGCGAGCGTGGCAAGAACCAACACATGCTGGGAAAGGCCTGAGCGACCCACTAGTCTAGAGAGAACTTACCATCTCACCTGGTTTGAGAGGACCCACCATCTGTTAAAGGGGTACCCGCTGCCTACTTGGGAAGACCCACCACCTGTTAAAGGGGTGCCAACCGGACTTAGGACTCACTAGCTGTTGAAGGGATACTAACCACCTGCTTAGCTGGAACCATCACCTTTTGAATGGGGCTCCAACCCCTATTTAGAAGGATTTACCCCCTGTTGAAGGGGTACCAACCCCCTTCTTGGGAATAGTTATTGAAGAGGTACCATTCTTCTGCTTAGAAGAACACACCACCTATTGAAGGGGTACCAGTCACCTGCTTGAGATAACCCATCACCTATAGCAGGGGTTCCAGCCACCTGCTAAGGAGGACCCACCACCTTGGGGGGGGGGGGGGGGGGCACTAACCACCCACTTGGGAGAACCCACCACTCACCGAGTGGGCTAAAAACCACCTACTTGGGCGGACCACCACCACCTGGTCGATAATCTATTTAGCGGGGAAGGAACCACAACCCTTAGGTAAGCAATTACCATATATACCAACTCAGCTTCCCTTCACCTCCAGCCAAATCTAATATTCCAGGAACGCTGCTGTGAAGCTTCCTGTCTGCAGGGTAAACTTACTTATACTTAAGAAGCTTACCTGCTGGGGGGAGAATACATCACCATGTGTGGTCTACCTGACCTGCTGGCAAAAGCCTTACTTGGGAGGATTTGCTTGTTGAGGGAGTAATGCTCGCTTGCCTTTTAAGACCCATCAGCGATCTTGATAAAGGAGGCGGTTCAGATTAAAGGTGAACTTTTGAAGTTGAAGTCCATGGTTAGAAGTACGATGATGGATAACAGTCAGGAGGCACAGCCAGGTCCTAACCATTATCAACAACACTGGTCCAGTGAGGAGAAGGTAGATCTGCTACACCGTGAACCTCTGAAATACAGTTTAAAGTCTGAAGGAAACGCAACCAAGTCATCAGTGCGGACTGGAATCGGTAACGAGGGCTCTGCCACACAGCATCTCCTTAGTTATGTAAGGGAAGTATGATGTAAACGAACCAGAGTAATGTGGTTATTAGAAGCCACACTGGCTCCTTAAATCCCAACATTCTAGATATAACTACTCCTTAATGAGTATCCTGCCAGCCAGAATACATGTTACTGACGTCCCTCCAGTTTCAAGTGCACGCAGTAACTGCTCTTGATTTCCGCCTGCCTTTCAAAACCAATTTCATTTGTTAAGCGACCAGCCCTCCTTTATTATACGACCAGCCCTCCAGTCCTGAGTACTTCTTGTAACTTTCCTGTATATTCAAGATTTATATCACAGCGACCCCTGTAGACCCATTATGAAAAACCCACAGAGCTACGCTGTCACCGTAACAACCACCGACCTTGAATTGCTCATCATGACGATCTTCCAGACCCCAGGCTGTTACTGTAACGCTCCAGGTGCTGAGCTTGACGACCCTCCACATTAACGCTGCTGTCACGCCAATACCAACACTTCAAACAAAGGTAACTTTCCGTAATGAATGCCCAGACCCACTTTGCTATGATAACGACCTTTTTAACGAAGGAGACTTATTTACGATAGCTCTTCAAGACCAGATCGTTCTTGTAATCGCCCGTCAGGCTTATGTTGTTGTTATGACGGCGTTCTTTTCAAAGCCCAGGTCCTCATTATACATACATAACAACCTTCTAGACCCATGCTGTTGTCATAACAACTCCTCAGGCCCAACTTTGTATCATTATCATCATCCGAACAAACTGTGTTATCATGGTAACCCTAAAAGCTCAATCAGTTGTCACGAATATTCCCCAGATCTTAGTTATCACGACGACCCTCCACACCCAGGTACCAAGTATGTGGATCTCCTGACCTCAGTAATTGGTATGACGACCCTCCAGGCCCCAGGCAATAAGAGGAACTTCCCGATCCAGGTTCGTGATATGCCCGGAACCATCGTACATCCTCCGTGTCAGTAGGTGATATAACGGTAATCACCCAGGGTAGTACTAACGTCTCAAGTCATTAGTTCTGAAGTGGTATTCGGAGCCATTTTGCAGTCTTCATCTTTTATGGTTGCTGTCTTTATATTGTCTCATTTGCATTAAGCTGCAGGACAATAATTAATAATCATATTTGCTCAAATCATTCACCCTTCTATTTTCATACCTTAGTCTGAGCTCGGTATCACAGCTAGTTTGATTGTGGAACGACTGCCACACCGAGAATTCGAACCCCATTACGTCATACACAGCCTATTACAACATATATCATAAGTCATCCAACAGTTCCGCTATCTTTTGATACGTCGCTTGCATTGTGGCTGAAACGTCCAGGTAATGAAGCAGACACTTCGCTAGGTACACGACGCCAGCCAGTGTTTGGGTAAAACTTCATCTTCAGGAGGTCTTTGCCTCTTATTCTTCGCTTGGATCTAACAATTTCCAAACCTTTTTCTCTGATAAGAGACAGACGGACGTTCTACTCATTCACTTACATAGTCTTATGAGGTACATCACAGTTCCACTTCAGACGGATTGTCCATCTGAAGTTGATGTTTTCTTTTTTAAAGAAGGAACTGAGGGACCACAGCGTGACCCATATGCCACTGTATCTTTCATAGATGATTATGATGATTCCATCCATCCATCCTGGTCACGTCCATCACCGCCGGCCTCCCTGACCCTCGAATGAGCATCGTCTGTTCACAATCTGGTTCTTCCCTTTATTCTCGCCGGACGTCCCTAAACCATTACTCACTGAGCCCTTCTCCATCCATCTCTCATACCAGCTGAGCGCTGCGGCCGGAGGGCGAATGAGAGTATTAAATGATAAAACGATTTCGTTTTTCCTCTCTCTTTATTGCCATACGCGTCGTCCTTTCATGTGTTCCTCACCCTCACCCCTGTCGGTCATCGAGCAGCCCTCGCCGGGACCTGAGGCGACGCAGGTCCCTCTTCTCTTTGCATTGTTTCTGTCCGTTCCTCTGTGAACGTGTCTTCCTTCCTCTTTCTTCGCCAGAACAAATATTCCGCCCATCCAGGCATCAGGAACTCTGCCAGGGCTAACAATTGGCAGCAGCTACCATCATCCTCCCCCCATAGACGATACCTTTCTTACCGAGATCCTTATTAGCCCAACTATACCAGGTCCTCGCCGTCTCCAGAGGAACGCTGACGGAGCCAGGCCAGCAAGAGTGGGAGTGGGGTTTGGAGGGGGGGGGGGTCTCTTTATGTGCTCAGTATGACGTCACTTGGTTTGACTTCAACAACATAGCACCGTCACTTGATGTGGGACACCACAAGCCACGTCGTACCACCGTAGCTGGGGGACACCATCGCATCATCAGGACACCCCACCATACTAAACGATGCCCACACAAAGGATGATCTCACTGAACTACGTGATGCCCCCCGTGCCAGTTGATGCCACCTCACCCACTGATACCATCACAACAATCACAAGAGGAGATACCAAAACAACAGATAATACCCCCTCCAGAGAAAATGGTCAGACCCCCTACAGAACATGGTACTACTGCAATAAGAAGTGGTCCTGCAGCAAGCGATACCGTTGCAGTAGATGACACAACCACAGAGAGTTATACCCTCATACCACGACGCCAGATGATACCATACATGATACCACTGTATTAGATGGTACCACCACCACACTGATGCTATTACCAGTGATATCATTGAAGTATGTGATCCCGTGACACCAAATGATGTTATTACGGTTATACCACTGCCACAAGTGGTACCATTACAGTATATGATACCGTTAAACCGCATGAGACCACGAAAGATTTTTATCTCATGCTTAGGGCTTCGGTCGCGGGCAGAGGCTTACACTGTGGCTAGCCCTTCAGTGAAAACAGACGGGCTAAGAAATGTAACAAAAGTGAAAGAATAATCTTCAAAACTGATGACGAAGGAAGTGTAATAACAAGATATGAAAACAGAGAAAGGTGAGTGAATGATTTGAGCAACTGTAGTTATTCATCCTTGCCCTGCAGCTTAATGCAGCTGAGACAGTATAAAGAAAGCAACCATATGATGAAGACTGCAAAATGGCTTCGAATATCACTTCAGAACCACTGAGTTAGTAGGACCTTAGTACTACCCTGGGTGATTACTCTCTGTATAACCTACTGACACGAAGGGTTTGATATGCCTTCAGTTGCTTGTGTCGTCTCAGCTGACATGAAAGTACCCGGAGGCGTTGGCTAGGCCGTAAACCGAGTAGCTGTGAGATCCTATGTGGAGTGTGGACAAGTGGCTATTGCAGCGCTCTAGTGTTGTGGGTCGTCTGTAGAACTGTAATTAGAAGCCCGTGATTGCCACTAGGTATCCCTGCTTAGTGGCGAAATCTCGTCCAAGGTATTTCTCTAACAGGGTTGTTGTTAGTGGAGAGGAAGATGAAGTGGGACAGGGGGATAGTTTGAAATGGAAGATGAGACTGAAGTGGTGTATGTTATACGTGATTTTTGACGCATGTGGCCGATTATGATTATCTGGAAGCGTCGAGAGACTGTGTGTGTGTGTGTGTGTGTGTGTGTGTGTTCGCTAGTTCCTGCTTGAGCAAGGTAGGATCATGAACAGGTATAAGAGTCTTAGAAGTAAAACCTTTGCTTGGAAAGTAGTGCGGTAGGGAGGATATCCAGCCCCGACCATCGCTCCCAACCCTCATAATCACCATCTGTGACACGCAAGCGTTATGTAAGTAGTATTTTCTCCCTTAGTCTCATTATATATATGTGTGTGTATATATATATATATATATATGTATATATATATATATAT